>CAUYLG010053799.1:0-60219 GCA_963573385.1 Cacajao melanocephalus | reverse complement strand
AAGGGAGGGAAGGAAAGGAAGAAAGGGAAGGAGGGAGAGGAAAGGGGAAGGAGGGGAAGGAGGGGAAGGAGGGGAAGGAGGGGAAGGAGGGGAAGGAGGGGAAGGAGGGGAAGGAGGGGAAGGAGGGGAAGGAGGAGAAGGAGGAAAGGGAGGGAAGGGAGGGATAAATGTTGGTTAAAGCCTCAAATACCGCCCTTCTCCTCCTCACTGTACAGTGTTTTATACTTGAACTGCATTGTTTTCTATTACGGTTCACTGCAAGCGTATACATTTAATCTACATTCTAGGTGCATATGAGCAATTAACTACCATTCATAACATCATGTCAGAGGGAAAACATGGCCCCCAGAGATGGGTGTATGGAGGCACTTTCAACCTTCTATAAAAGGCTAGAATGTTTTTGGTTCCAAGATAAGATACAGAATACCTTCCCTAACTGGGTTAACAATAAGGACATTTATGTGTTCGTGTAAACAGAAGTTCAGAGCAGAATTGGCTTTAGAGTCACCTTAACCATGACCTCCTGCCACATTTCTCTGCCACTCCCTTTCACGTGCCTCTCTCATTCCTTGGACTTCATCTTTAAGTTGCTTTTCTCAGGTGGCAAAAGGAACACAATGGTTCCTGCACATTCTGGCATGCAGTGGAAGGGAGGAAAAGCCCTGTCACAGTATCCCAAGCAGGAGTCCTGAGATTCACCTTGACTGGACCCTGTAAGTCGCATGCCCACTCCTGAACCAATGGCCCTCAGTGGGAAATGGAATGAGCTGATTGGTTTAGCCAATCATGTGTTAGGTTGAGATCTCTTCCCAAAGTATATGGGTGATGATGCAAACTAAGGTAAAAATGTGAGTTCTTTGAGATGGGTGAAGGGGAGAATGGATAGATAACCCACCGTGTCCGCTAAACTGTCTTTCTCCATAGCGCCCATCCCCAACCACTGCTGGGAAGGTACTGGGTGGCAGAGCTGAGGAAGCTAGATTATCCTGGGCAGGCACACAAGTGTGGGGAGCAGAGAAGAAAATGGAAGGATTCTACTTCTGCTCACCCTACCCTAGAGTACACTCTACCCTCACCCTTGAGAAGCTCCAGACCATAGACATCCACCCTCTGTCTCAAATCCCAGCTACACAGACTTTCACTCCAGTTTAAAACTTTAGAATCTGCCACCACCACCAGATAGAAAAATATCCACAGAAACATACATTTTTCCTGCATAATTTAGAAGCATTTATGTGTCTTCTGTCTTCCTCTCAACTCTACTTCCTTGCCAAAGAGAAATACAGTGGCTCTAGAAATGTAACTCATTCTTGGTCCCTGACAAAGTAGCTTTGGTACTCACTGACTTCCCAGCATGCCTTGGGAAGAAATCACGATGACTTTGAACCCACTTTTTGATGGTCTGTCTTTAGTTAATCAGGCAATAAGAATTTACAAGGTTAACCATGAGACAAATCTAAAGAAATCTACAAAAAAAAAGTGGAATGGATTAATACTGCTTTCCCAAGTACCTCACATTAATCAAAGTAAGTTTCCCCAGCTCTCTACAGAATATCCTTCTCTTTTTAGCTTATGATGGTCACAGTGTTCATTTAGGAGCCATGGAGCCATGAAGCTGTAGAAGGACTGCAATTAGAAAATAAACTGGAATTAGGGCCAGGCGGAGTGGCTCACACCTGTAATCCCAACACTTTGGGAGGCCGAGGCAGGCAGATCACGAGGTCAGGAGATCAAGATCATCCTGGATAACACGGTGAAACCCCGTCCTACTAAAAGTACAAAAATTTAGCCGGATGTGGTGGCATGCGCCTGCAGTCCCAGTTACTTTGGAGACTGAGGCAGGAGAATCACTTGAACCCGAGAGGCAGAGGTTGCAGTGAGCCGAGATCACACCACTGCACTCTAGCCTGGGTGACAGAATGAGACTCCGTCTCAAAAAAAAAAAAGGATAAGATGAGAAGCTAGCATTAGATGCATGACAATCAATAACAGCGTGAAAGTAAAATAAAGAAAGGGTTAATTACTCAGCCTTTTCAGCAAAATAGAGTGCGGTCAGTCTCACTCACACTGTACATCTGAACTCCCAATTTCTAAAACGGTGGTTTCCCACTGTGTGGCTGGCTTAGAGCCTAGGACTCTATCTCTAGAATTTCCACAGGGTTTTGCATACAGCAGCCTTTACTTGACTGGAGGCCTGGAAATAAATTGTATTGTTAAGGGTTAAATTTAAAACAGTCCAGCTATTCTCTTGCAATAATAATACTATGTTAGCGTTTATAATGGTTTACAGTTGTTTTAAATGCTGACTGAAGAGACCTGTATGTGCTGTATCGAGGGGCTGAAGTGAAACTCAGTGCCCGTGGTAGGCCCTGAGTGAAGTTTCCATTCTAACATCTGATCTACCAGTCTCTGAGGCAAATGAAATATCAGTCTCTGAGGTAAAATACATAGCAGAAAAAGACGTCTGCCAGAATGGAATATTCTTGGTAAGAATGGCAAAGAATTTTTGAAAGTGTTGGCTTTTATTGAATATTATTGTTGAAAATAAAGTTTTTGTTTCGGAATGAAACACATATATACCTCAAAGTAAAAATGAATGCTATCTTTCTTAAAGTGACTTTTTTGACTGATTCTTCTCACAGATATTTGCTCCTTTTAAGTAATATGATTTTATATTTTGTTTTTGTTTGAAACAGGGTCTTGCTCTGTCACCCAGGCTGAGTGCAGTGGCGCGATCTCAGCTCATTGCAGCCTCAACCTCCTGGGCTCAAGCAATCCTCCCACTTCAGCCTCCCAAGTATCTGGGACTACGGGTGGGCACTCCTATGCCCAGTTAATTTTTATATTTTTTGTAGAGAGAAGGTTTTGCCATGTTGCTCAGGCTAGTTTCGAACTCCTGGATGCAAGTGATCCTCCTGCCTAGGGCCTCTCAAAGTGCTGGGATTCCAGGTGTGAGCCACTGCTCCCATCCAATTTTATATTTTATTTATTTATTTATTTATTTATTTGAGACAGAGTTTAGCTCTTGTTACCCAGGATGGAGTGCCATGGAGTGATCTTGGCTTACTACAACCTCCATCACCTGGATTCAAGCGATTCTCCTGCCTCAGCCTCCCAAGTAGCTGGGATTACAGGCATGCGCCATGACACCTAGTTAATTTTTTTATTTTTAGTAGAGATGGGGTTTCATCATGTTAGCCAGGCTGGTATTGAACTCCTGACCTCAAGTTATCCACCTGCCTCAGCCTCGCAAAATGCTGAGATTACAGACGTGAGTCACCATACCTAGCTGATTTTATCTTTTGCAAAGAAAAAATCATTTTAAATTCGGAGTTAAGAATAAAGTGACAACAATCATCGTAATGATATTAGCAGTCTTGTGTTATTAATAGCTGAATTTCAGATATTGATTCTTGGGACCATGAACTTCTAGTTTGCCATGGCCTAACGCTCCTTGGCTTTCTCTCACAAGCTTTTTAAAAAAGGACCAGTGCTTTCTGGGTAATGCTCTCTGCTATTTAAATTGAGGTTTCAAGACATGTTTTCCAAATTAAGTACTCACCTATGATTGACTTGACCCTTCACAGGGACTGAGACAGGAGGAAAACAAACATTCACTGTAAGCTGGAACATGCTGGAAGCTGTTTAAATGGAAGAGGCTGTATCTAACCCCTCAGTTTCCCAACTCTCAGTGTTTCAAATATACAGACACTCGCAAGTGGGCTTAAATGAATATAATCTTTTTCTAAAGTAATTTGATAATCAGCTTTAATAGTTAGAGAGCTTATTGAGTAAGGTTGTGACATTATTTCCAGGGGCAACAACTCATGAAGAACGTAGATGTTCCTCAAATAAGAATGTTTAATTATAGCACACCCACACAATGGGTCACTCTATTGCCATTAAAAACATGTCTTTGAAGAATATTTAACGAACGGGAAAATGCTCATCTTTATGGCATAGTCATCTCTATGGCCAGTAAGGTAATGGAGAGCTTATTTTCTCTTTTTCGTATGTGTGACTTTCTCTATTTTACAAGTTTCTTTAATGAGCATGTATTGTTATTTGAAATTTAAAAAAAAAAAAAATCCAGGAATTCAGGAAGGCCCAGGCTGGGTCCTGGCCCTGGGTGTGAAGTCAGTCTGGCTGTCAGTGGGTCAGCAGGTCAGTCAACAAATATTTATCCAGTGCCTACTTTGTGCCAGGCACGGAGACAAACCCTGGAAACACAAATGACTTAAAAATAAAACAAAGCACGCTGGGTGTGGTAGCTCACTCCTATAATCCCAGCACTTTGGGAAGCCAAGGTGGGTGGATCACTTTAGGTGAGTGGATCACTTGAGATGGATCACTTGGTGTGAGATCAGCCTGGCCAACCTGGTCAAACCCTGTCTCTACTAAAAATACAAAAATTAGCTGGGCGTGGTGGCGCACACCTGTCATCCCAGCTACTTGGGAGGCTGAGGCACAAGAATCACTTGAACCTGGGAGGCAGAAGTTGCAGTAAGCCAAGATCATGTCACTGCACTCCAGCCTGGGTGACAGAGCAAGACTCTGTCTCAAAAAATAAAATAAAATAAAATATAAAACAGAACAACAACCAAGAAGGATAGCTGCACTGAGGCTCTCAAGAATTCAAAATGAGTCTTGATGGTGGGTCTAAGGTGAATGTTTGCTGTCCTCCTTAGGTTGGAATCCTAAGGAAAAGAAGCTAGCCTGAAAACAGATGTATTAATAACTTTAAAAATGCAAGATATCAATCACCAGAATGTCCAAATAATCTAAATTTCTTTTCTCCAACATGTCACTTTAGAAAATAAAAAAAGAGGCTGGGCGCAGTGGCTCACGCCTCTAATGCCAGCACTTTGGGAGGCCAAGGCGGGCAAATCACAAGGTCACGAGTTTGAGATCAGCCTGACCAACATGGTGAAACCCCATCTCTACTAAAAATGCAAAAATTAGCCAGGCATGGTGGCACATACCTGTAGTCCCAGCTACTCAGGAGGCTGAGGCAGGAGAATCACTTGAACCCGGGAGGTGGAGGTTGCAGTGAGACAAGATCATGCCACTGCACTCCAGACTGGGCAATAGAGCAAAACTCCATCTCAAAAAAAAAAAGAAAAAAAAGAAAGAAAAGATAAATGACAAGAAAACAAGATAATGTAAGAGATGAATTTAGGAAAAAAAACAGCTGATCAACATTGTTTTTAAATGGGACTATGCAATGAGAATTGCTGTTCATATTGATGTGAGACGTTGCCCAATTTTAAGGTAAATACTTTCCTCCAGCTTTCTGTTGGGATTCTTTGAAGAGCGGAGATCCTGCTATACTATATATGGGAATGTTCAACTAACCAGAACCTCATCATTATTCTGGATAAATGGAAGATTCTATGTTCAGAATTTAAAGTTGTTGTTTACTCCAGCTCTCTTCTGAGAAATAAATAAATAAATAAAGTTGTTAAGATTTCAGCTTGAGGTAAAGATAATTTTTGTAATTTATGTCTGCAAGAAGCTTCTATGTAAATAACTATCATTGTTTGCAAATAATAGATTGGATTATAATGGGTGAAAAAGTACGTAATAATTACTCAAAAGAATGGTAATCTTATTGATAATGATCTTATTTAAGAGCAGATATACCAAAGGTGTCAAATGAGGGGGAAAAAATGAAATAAAAAGTAAAAAGAAGGCCGGGCACGGTGGCTCACACCTGTAATCCCAGCACTTTGGGAGGCCGAGGTGGGTGGATCACGAGGTCAGGAGTTCAAGACAAGCCTGACCAACATGGTGAAACCCTGTCTCTTATAAAAAAACGAAAAAAATAAATAAATAAAAAGAAAGCCCAAGCAAGTATGGTGGCTCATGCCTCTAGTCCCATATACTGGGGAGGCTGAGGCAGAAGGATCACTTGAGCCCAGGAGTTCAAGGTTACAGTGAGCTACAATTGCGCCACTGCACTCCAGCCTGGACAACAGAGCAAGACCCTGTCTCTAAAAACTAAAAATAAAAAATGATAATAATTGTAAAAGCAGATGTCTTTTCTTGAAGACATATCATGTTATCTGTATTATAGAAAGTAATATAATTTTTAGAGAGGTCCCAGGTAAGAGCTAAAAATCTCTGGACATTGGAAACTAGTTCTAGCTGTGCCCCTATCTGATTTGAGCCAGTGTATCTATATCTCAGGTTTTAATTTTTCTCCTCTGTAGAACTGATTCCTTGGCAGAATGGTCTATAGCTAGCTGAGGAAGACAGAAAGTCATGAATTGATGCAGATACAAGAAGATGTCATTCATCTCAGTGCGTGTGCTGGGAGGCTCCCCTTTGGAGCTTTCTCTGTGTTTTCTTTTTTTTTTTTCTTTTTTTTTTTTAGAGACAGGGTTTCACCATGTTGGCCAGGATGGTCTCAATCTCCTGACCTCGTGATCCTCCCGCCTCAGCCTCCCAAAGTGCTGGGATTACAGGCGTGAGCCACTGCGCCCGGCCTCTCTATGTTTTCATAACAGGAACAGCACAGAATGGGTGATAGATTGCTATTCTCTTCTTTTGCTTTAACTAAAAGGATCATTTAAGCCTATTTAGATTAAAGATAACGCTTGTCAAGTTAAGTTACAACTAATAAACATAGAATAATGAAACTAGAAAACTACCATCTGGAAAACACCACAATAACAATTGGTTTGGGAATGATTCATCAATGAAAGCTAGGCAGTCACATTATGATAAGAAACAAGATTTTTACGTAGTCACAAAGCAGGTCCCTAGAATACTTACTAAGGAAAAAATCCTAAATTTACAGTGGAGAAATCTGACGGATACCCATTTAACCAGGTGGTTAAAGTTAACATTACTTGTAATGGGACAGACCTGTATCACATGTCTCCTGAGACAGACGTCCTGGGAAGAACCTAACATCACTGCGGTGGCATGAAAATTCCATGAGGAAATATGAGACAATCCAAAATGCAGGCCATTCTATAAATAATGGACTAGTACCTTTCAAAAGTGTCAAGGCTTTGAAAAGACAAGGAAAGATTGAGGGACTGTTCCAGATTAAAGGAGACTGAGACATGACAGCTAATGCAACCTGGGGTCTCCGGTTAGATTCTGGGCCAGAAAAAGGACACAGTGGGACAGTTGCTGAAATCAGAATCAGGGTTGTAGATTTGATAAGAGTAGGTTTTAAACTTAATTTCCTGATTTTGATAATTGTACTACGGTAAGGCAAAATATTCACTTTGGGAGAATCTGAGTAAAGACTATACCTGTATTCTTTGTACTAATTTCATATTTTTTCTGCATACCTGAACAAAAATTGTCCAGGATAGGCAACAATACAGAAATTTCTTAAAATTATTTTTGTGAAAGTGATACTCAGAGGAAACAAACAGACATCTGACTAAATGTAACACACATCAGAGCATCTCACAAGGCCCTCCTTAAAAGAATCAGACAGAGAAGATAATTGGAGAAGTGGCTTGCATTTCTCTTTGCCAAACATAGAATCTCAGTACTGGAAGAAACCTTAAAGAGAATACTGAAAAGAAAGAAATCAGACACAACCTTAACATCCAACCATAGAAGAATAATTCTTTAGGGTTCATCCATTCTATAGACTTACACAACCATTAAAGTTTCTACTTATGAGAAATCATGTAGCAAAATGGGAACATGTTTGCACTATAATTTCATTTCTTTAAAAATCAAGATACAAAGTATGTGTTCACTTTCTGGCCTGGCTCAGTGGCTCAAGCCTTTAATCTTAGCACTTCGGGAGCCTTTAATCCTAGCACTTTGGGAGGCCGAGTTGGGCGGATTGCCTGAGCTCAGGGATTCAAGACCAGCCCGGGCAACATGGTGAAAACCCACCTCTACTAAAAATACAAAAAATTAGCTGGGTGTGGGGGCATGTGACTGTAATCATCCCAGCTATTCAGGAGGCTGAGGCAGGAGAATCGCTTGAACCCAGGAGGCAGAGGTTGCAGTTAGCTGAGATCGTGCCACTGCACTCCAGCCTGGGTGACAGTGTGAGACTCTGTCTCAAAAAAACAAAAACAAAGTATATGTACACTTTCTAAATCCAACTATTTAAAATATACACACGTGAAGAAAGACAAAGGAAATACATGATGAATTTGGTTAAGATGGTGAGATTATAGGAGTTTTTTTTTTTTTCTATTTCCCAAATTTCCTATGACATTTTAAGTTTCAAGTGTTTTCATAAAGAAAAATAAAAGTCACTTCTTGGAGACTTTGTTCATTTTTTCTAAAAAAAAAAAAAAAAAGGAGAAAAAAAGAGAGAAAAAAAGAAAAATAAAAGTCCTCCCAATTTTGAGCCAAAATTTTCAACCTTATTCCATATAACTACCTCTTACCTACACCCCCTCCACCATGGTACCTAGTGACTTCCACATACACCAGCCTTACCCAGCCACTGGGCCCCTCTCCACAGAGGCAGCCAACCTTCCTAGGTTCTTGCTACCCTAACTTGATGATGGGAGACTGGTCCTGGGGAAGCCCCTGAGCTGTGTAGCTTTCATATTACTGAGTTAGCCCAAAGCCTACCAGGCGTTGTCTTGGTGCCTCGTTTTCATTTTTCTTCCTCCCCTGGGATGCAGTTTCACTCCCCTGATTGGCTGCTACATCCTGCCTGGGCTTTGCCAGTACTCCTCCTTTTCTCAGGGGTTGAATCCTATTCCCCTTGTAATCAGTTTGCCTGGGCCGCTGTAACAAAGACCGCAGATGGAGAAGCTTAATAACACTAACCTAGTGTCTCACTGTTCTGGAGGCTGCAAGTCCAAGTTCATAGCGTCAGCAGGGCTTGTTATTTCTGAAGGCTGTGAAGGGATGATCTGTTCCCGGCCTCTCTCCTTGCCTTATAATGTCCATCTTCTCCCTCTGTCTCTTCATATTGTTTTTCCTTTACATGTGTATTTCTGTTCAATTTCCCTATTCTAATAAAGACATTCATCACTGGATTAGGGTCCCCCAGCCCAGTATTCATTCCCTCATCTTAGCTTGATTATATCTACAAAGACCTTATTTCCAAATAAGGTCACATTTTGGGGTACTGGGAGTTAGGACTTCAACATGTAAACTTGGTTGGGGTGGGGACACAATTCCATTCATATCCCCAGGTACCGATGGAGCTTTGCTCCAAAAGAGATAGACCACCTGGTGGTGTAAGTTGGCTCACACCTGTAATCTCAGCACTTTGGGACGCCAAGGCAGGCAGATCACCTGAGGTCGGGAGTTCAAGACCAGCCTGACCAATATTGAGAAACTCTGACTCTACTAAAAATACAAAATTAGCGGGGCGTGGTGGGACATGTCTGGAATACCAGCTACTTGGGAGGCAGGAGAATCACTTGAACCCAGGAGACAGAGGTTGCAGTGAGCCAAGATCGTGCCACTACACTCCAGCCTGGGCAACAGAGCAAGACTGCATCTCAAAAAAAAAAAAAAAAAAAAAAGTGTGTTTGCCTTATCACATGAATTTCAACATTACATTTGTCAGTGAAAAAAGGAAATATTGTTAGATTCCCTATATTTCAATTGTTTCACATTTTTAACAGCTATGAAAACATTTTACTCTTTTTTTTTTCAAGAAAGAGTCTCACTTTGTCACCCAGGCTGGAGTGCAGTGGCACGATCACTGCTCACTCAAACCTCCACCTCCCGGGTTCAAATCAGGTTGAAGCGATTCTCCTGCCTCAGACTCCTGAGTAGCTGAGACTACAGAGGAGTGCTACCGTGCCCGACTAATGTTTTTGTATTTTTAGTAGAGACAGGAGTTTGCCCAGTCTGGTATGGAACTCCAGAGCTCAGGTGATCCACCCGCCTTGGCCTCTCAGAGAGCTAGGATTATAGACTTGAGCCTCTGCACCCAGCCATTTTTTATTGATGAGATTACAGGCTCCCACCACCACGCCTGGCTAATAACACATGGCCATTTCAAGTATAAAACTTGATATAAAAATTTATGAAATCACTCATATTTCTCATTTAAAATTTTCAAGGAATTTTCTTTGAATGTCTTATACAAATTTTATATTTAATATTTTCCCGATTTTTTCTCTGGCTAAATGGTATGTAGTAATTCATTTTTTATTTTATTTTATTTTATTTTATTTTACTTTAGACAGAGTCTTGCTCTGTTGCCAGGCTAGAGTGCAGTGGCACAATCACAGTTCACTGCAGCCTTGACCTCCCCAGGTTCAAGTGATCCTCTCACCTCAGCCTCCCAGTAGCTGAGACTACAGGCATGTGCCACGATGCCAGGCTAATGTTTATAATTTTTTTGTACAGATGGAGTTTTGCCATGTTACCCAGTCTGATCTCAAACTCCTAGAATTCAAACAATCCACCTGCCTTTGCCTCCCAAAGTGTTGGGATTACAGGCGTGAGCCACTATGCCCTGCCATTAATGTTCTAACATTAAATCTCTTTCTAAATATTCATCTTTATGCTCTTCAATGGGCTTCTGCTTAGTTTCTCTACAACACACACCAATCTCCTTCCCCACCTCAGAGCTATGCTTCTTTAAATAGGGTATACATTCAATTTCATAACTGAACATAGGCTCAGTCCTATCCCACAAGGTTTCAATGAGATCATGTTTTACTGCCTGGTGTTACAATCCCCAGTTTGCCCTGTTTGTTATGTATGCCGTGTGTGTTTGCGTATGGATATCTAAAACCTCAGTATTGTTTCTGGCCTCCTTCCAGCTGTTTTCTCATGTGAATCACTAGGCCCCTCCCGCTTCCCTTTATTCTGCATTGTGCCTGTTACGCTTTAGAGTGGCTGGGATCACAGGTTTACCTGCTGTTTTCTTCCCTTTCTCTTACTCTTTTCAAGCTCCATATAGAAATTAGTATTTATACACTAAACTGCTCGGTTAATCATTATTTCCCAATTTTGTGAGATGCCCTCCATCCCAAACCAAAAGGCCATCATTTTAATAGGGTAACTACTCAGAATCAGGATCCATAAATCCAAATTCAGTAACAAAACATCGTGACAGCCTGCTAGTCATGTCTAGACCTTCCCCTTTCAGACTCACAAATGTCACTAGTGAGATGCAAAGAAAATAACCAATTGGACTCCCAAGTCCTAAACTTCATAGACTCTTAGAAATGCCTCCTTTCTTTTCTGATGAAGCCATTCATTCCCAAAGGAGGAAGGGTGATTATTTTTCAAAGTCCGAGGTAATATCTTCAAGCAAGCCATCCTTCTGAACACTCATCTCAGTCAATCCATTGTCTGACCAATTCTTTCTCCCCTAACACTTCTTGGATCTACTCCATCTCTATATCTGCTGCATTGCCTTCATTGAAGCCCTCATTATGTTCTGCTTGAAACATTACAATGACCCCTTGTGCAGGTCTCTGTTTCAGATTAGTCTCCACACTGCCACCAGAGTTAGTGCCTGATGCTTCTCAAAAACTGTAAGTATACTGCAAAGGTGAAAAAAAAAGAAACAAACAAAAAACTGTAAGTAGCTGGCTGGGTGTGGTGGCTCACTCCTATAATCCCAGTATTTTGGAAGGCCAAGGTGGTTGGATCACTTGAGGTCAGAAGTTCAAGACCAACCTGGCAACATGGTGAAATCCCTTCTCTACTAAAAATACAAAACAGCCAGGCGTGATGGCATGCTCCTGTAATCCCAGCTACTTGGGAGGCTGAGGCAGGAGAATCGATTGAACCTGGGAGGTGGTGGTTGCAGTGTGCTGAGATTGTGCCACTGCACTGTAGCCTGTGTGACAGAGCAAGACTCCGTCCCAAAAATAATAAATAAATAAATAACTGAAAGTAGCTCTCATCACCACACAGCAAAATGCAACACCTTTGATCATATGGGCCCAACCCCCTTTTCTGGCCTCCTTCTCCATTTTGTACCAATAATCTTGTGCAAAAAGAGCAACCTGAAATTCTCAAGTGTCTCATACACTTCTGCATCCTGGGGCCTTTCCCCATCCTCTATCTATTGGCTATGATCCATTCTTTCAGAGAACCTTCTCTGATTCTCCCCTTTCCCTATACCCTACCAAAGTTAATTCTCCTTCCTCTAGTTCCTCTTTTAGCTCCACATACTATATTTCTGCTGCCAGGCAGACAAGGACTAGATCATAATCTTTTTCTTTTTTTTTTGAGATGGAGTTTCACTTTTGTCGCCTGTCACCCAGGCTGGAGTGCAGTGACACGATCTTGGCTCACTGCAACCTCCGCCTCGTGGGTTCAAGCAGTTCTCCTGCCTCAGCCTCCCAAGTAGCTGGGATTACAGATGCCTGCCACCATGCCCGGATAATTTTTGTATTTTTAGTAGAGATGGGGTTTCACCATGTTGGCAAGGCTAGTCTCAAATTCCTGACCTCAGGTGATCCACCCACTTTGGCCTCCCAAAGTGCTGGGATTACAGGTATGAACCACCTCACCTGGCTTTTTTTTTTTTTTTTTGAGACACAGTTTCACTCTGTCACCCAGGTTGGAGTGCAGTGGCACAATCTCAGCTCACTGCAACCTCCGCCTCCTGGGTTCAAGGGATTCTCATGCCTCAGCCTCCCAAGTAGCTGGGATTACAGGCACCCACCACCACGCCTGGCTAATTTTTGTATTTTTAGTATAGATGGGGTTTTGCCATGTTGGCCAGGCTGCTCTCGAACTCCTGACCTTAAGTGACTCGCTGGCCTCTGTTTCCCAAAGTGCTGGGATTACAAGCATGAGTCACCATGCCTAGCCCATAATCTTTTTTCAGTCTTCCTCTAGCACTTGACTGGGAGCCTGATACATGGTAAGTGCTTAAATTGTTAAATATTCAAAAATGTTTGAGCTACTTGCCCTATCGTTGCTTAAAATCAGCGACAGCGGAAGTATTTACATAATGGAAATTGACAAACACTACAATAGGGACTTTGTTGACCATGGGAAAAGAGCACTTTCTGAAAAATTTACTAGCACTCCGTTGGGCACAGTGGCTCATGCCAATAATACCAGAATTTTGGGAGACCGACTTAGGAGGATAATTTGAAGCCCAGAGTTGGAGACCAGACTGGGCAACATAGTAAGACTTCATCTCCACACGCACACAAATTGTGTTTTTAATTAGCCCGGCATAGTGGTACACACCTGTGGCCTCAGCCATTCCAGAGGCTGATGTTAGGAGGATCACTTGGGCCTGGGAGATCAAGGCTACAGTGATCTGTAATCATGCCACTGCATTCCAGGCTAGACCCTGTCTCAAAAAAAAAAAATTACCAGCACACCATTGATTATGTAAGTCATGCATGAATACAATCAAAGTCAACTGTTCTTTCCATATCCCCCACAACCAATCCCAATCTCTTCCCCAGAACTGAACACCTTGGTGTGATATTCCAGACTCCTTTTTACATGTTTTATCTATTGTATCATTTCATGAATGTAACGCCTGCTAGTTCATTGCCTCTGATTCATAAAGCCTTCTCAGGCCACTCCTGCTGTCACTATTGTGACTTTCCTCTGACCTTCAGCATCAACTAAGTCATTGCTAATTCTTGTGTGACTTTTGTTTGTTAAGATTTTAAGTTGTTTGGAAAAAGATAACATTCATATTTTTGTTTGTTTTGAGATGGAGTCTCCCTATGTCACCCAGGCTGGAGTGCACTGGTGTGATCTCGGCTCACTGCAAACTCCACCTCCTGAGTTCAAGTGATTCTCCTGCCTCAGCCTCCCAAGTAGCTGGGAGTACAGGCACGCACCACCACGCCCAGCTAATTTTTCTAATTTTTGCATTTTTAGTAGAAACAGGGTTTCACAATGTTGGCCAGGCTTGTCTTGAACTCCTGACCTCCAGTGATCCACCCCCGAGGGCCTCCCAAAGTGCTGGGATTATAGGTGTAAGCCACCACCCTGCCAACATTCATATTTAAATGCCTCTATGTCACACAGAACAGACCCTCAAAAATGTCAGTAATTTAATTCTATTTAAATTTTTGTTTGTTTGGTTGGTTGGTTGGTTTTTGGTTTGGTTTGGTTTGATTTTCTTAAGACAGAATCTCGCTCTGTCACCCAGGCTGGAGTACACTAGTGAGACCTCGGCTCACTGCAACCTACACCTTCTAGGTTCAAGTGATTCTCCTGTCTCAACCTCCCAAGTAGCTAGGATTACAGGCATGCGCCACCACACCCAGCTAAGTTTTATATTTTTAGTAGAGATGGGGTTTCACCATGTTGGCCAGGCTGGTCTTGAACCCCTGGCCTCAAATGATCCACTTGTCTCGGTCTTCCAAAGTACTGGGATTACACGTGTGGGCCACTGGACCCAGCCAAAACTGTCAATAATTTAATACTTTGATCTAAAATCTGCTAGCAATCATCTATTGCCATCTGAATATACCATTAGACATCGAAGTAAACAAAAAATCCTAAATACATTTGAGTTTTTTTCCTTTATTTTTTACACAAAGGGCAACTTCAGTTTTCTCAAGGTACTGCAGTGCCACAGTGGAGATAAAAGACCAGGGAGCCAGCTGTGTTTTGATGTGTTAGCATGTCTTTAGGGAGGTGAAGCCTGCATCTCTTCCTATTTCATTCACTCTGCTGCCCTGAAGCCACAGGGAATGAGAGAAAAACATTACAAGAACCTTCCGGCTCTCAGAAAGCATTCTAATGCTAACAGAGCACGCTAACGCCCTTCCCTGCAGGCATGGAACATGCCATCTGACCAATGAAATCACAGCCTGTGCCGAGTACAACACCTAGGCAGCCTGAGGGCCAAAGCAAGACCCCAAGCTTGGCTTACAGGCCCACATGTCAGCTGTGGAGAAAAGAGCCTATCTCACAATTCACCAGGTGTAGGTGAATTTCTTTATGACCCCAGAAGCACAAAGAGTGGGGGTTCTGCCAGCAATCCCGGCTCTTTCTGCCACAGCCCCTCCTGAAGTGAGACCAACACAGCACCTTACCTGAAGAACTTCAAGGAAAAGGCAATAGTCTATTTACTTAAATTAAGCCAGTGAAACCAGCTCTTTCTGCAGGAAGATGATAAAATTTAGGTATCTGAGGAGAGGTCATAGAGGTCACAGCTTTCAGTTCTTATGAGTTGTTTTCTTACTTATTAAATGACAGAGTTAAAGCAAATATAGTTATGCATGAGAGGGCTTAGCCTTCTTGACCATAGTATGGGAAAGACAGAGAAACCCTCCTCAGCAACAAGAAGTTACGGCCAAGGCCACCTGGTACCATCAATCTCTTCAGAGCCATTTAGAAAAACTGAGAGATGCTGTTTTCCTTGGAAGGCAAATGAGTTCTGCATCCTTTCATAGGTCTTCCTTGCATTTCTTTTTTTTCTTTTTTTTTTTTTTGAGACAGAGTCTTGCTCTGTCGCCCATTCTGGGGTGCAGTGGTACAATCTCAGCTCACTGCAACCTCCGCCTCCTGGGTTCAAGTGATTCTCCTGCCTCAGCCTCCCAAGTAGCTAGGATTACAGCCGCCCGCCAAAATGCCTGGCTAATTTTTGTATTTTTAGTAGAGATGGGGTTTTACCATGTTGGCTAGGATGGTCTTGAACTCCTGACCTCTGGTGATCCGCCCCCCTTGGCCTCCCAAAGTGCTGGGATTACAGGCGTGAGCCACCACACCTGGCCAAGGTCTTCCTTACATTTCAAATGTCATCTTTGCTTCTTTTCAAATAAGTAAAGAGGGCACATTCCCTTTCACTTAAAATGGAGTTGGCCAGGCCCCGTGGCTCACGCCTGTAATCCTAGCACTTTGGGAGGCCAAGGCAGATGGATCACTTGAGGCCAGGAATGTGAGACCAGCCTTCCCAACATGGTGAAACCCCTGTCTCTACTAAAAATACACAAATTAGCCAGGTGTTGTGGCAGTTGCCTGTAATCCTAGCTACTCTCGAAGCTGAGGCTGGTGAATCCCTTGAATCTGGGAAGCGAAGGTTGTAGTGAGCCAAGTTCGCGCCACTGCACTCCAGCCTGGGCAACAGACCAAGATTCTGTCAGAAAACAAAAACAAACAAACAAAAAAACCTGAGTTGTAACAATTCAGGGTGATTATATACAAGGCTCACTTCTGATGGGTTCCAGGAAATGGGAAGCAAATTATTGCTGAAGGACAGAGGCCCTAAGATCTCACTAAGGCCAATGTGTGCATTCCAGGTACCACCTCTGACACGTCCATGCTGAGTGACCCCCAAGACCCCTAAGTCACCTTATGTAGGAAATTAAATAAAAGATTCCTCTTCAGTGTTACAGCTCTTTTGGAATTTGTCTTTTCTGGCCAAAGCCAGAAAGCCCCTCTCACAATTTTTTTTTAAGAAAAAAATAAAATAATGTATAAAAAAGAAAAAGTTTCCTCTTCAAAGCTTTCCTCTTAGTTCATCATGAATAAATAATAGTTTCTTCAAAGATTAATTTACTTTAAATCTTTTGTGCGGGGTGCGGTGGCTCACGCCTGTAATCCCAGCACTTTGGGAGGCCAAGGCAGGCAGATCACAAGGTCAGGAGTTTGAGACCAGCCTGTTCAATATGGTGAAACCCCGCCTCTACTAATAATACAAAAATTAGCCAGGCATAGTGGCCTGTGCCTGTAGTCCCGGCTACTTGAGAGACTGAAGCAGAACTGCTTGAACCTAGGAGGTGGAGGTTGCAGTGAGCCAAGATTGTGCAACTGCACTGTAGCCTGGGTGACAGAGTGAGACTCCGTCTCAAAAAAAAAAAAAGCTTTTGCTAATAATCTTAAAGTAGCTGTTAGCCATCATAAAGAAATAAGTGCATCTCATGTTCTTAGTTCTTACACTTTAACCTAAATATTTGCCCTGACATGCCTGGACAAGCCCAGGAAAGTCTTAGGTCAAAGCTTATTCCTCTTCCTTATTTGAAAATGCTATCGCTTCCCTAAGTATTCCTCATGTTACTTCCTCTTTTCCTTTGATCTCCGCTGCCTTTACTTCTTTAGATAATTTCCAAGTTTTGCCTGTAGTCCCAGCTACTTGGGAGGCTGAGGTGGGAGGATCACTTGAGCCCAGGAGTTCTGGGCTTTAGTGCGCTATGCTGATTGGGTGTCCACAATAAGTTCGGCATCAATATGGTGACCTCCCTGGAGAGGGGAACCACAGGTTGCCTAAGGAGGGGTGAACCTGCCCAGGTCCAAAACGGAGCAGATCAAAACTCCCACGCTGATCAGTAGTGGGATCGCGCCTGTGAATAGCCACTGCACTCCAGCATGGGCAAGGTAGTGGGATCCCATCTCTAAAAAAAAAAAGAAAAAATACAATTTCCAAGTTTTTAGCCAATTGGATCAAGCATAGAATGTGAGGTCCCATTCTGGCTAATGGAAACTGGACACAGCATTAGGGCAATTGTGTCAGGTTATGAAACTTATAAATGTCCCTGTCTCCCTTGTTCAGGTGTGCTCTCGTGGCAAGACTGCCAGGGAGTTGCACCCTTCCTGAAGGAAGTAAAACTAGCCTTGCTGAGTAATCCATTGTTTCAGTGTGGATTTTTCCCAATGTTATAAACCCATTTCCAACACCTTACGTAATTCAACAGCCCTTAATCTTCAAGCAAGATCCCTAACAGCCACTGGACCCAGCAAACATTTTACTTTTCTTTCCTGAAGAAACACAGGAAAAGATTTTTGGCCTAAGTTTTTAGAGTGGTCAGCTTCACTGTCACCTAGAGCCACCATTGTGAAACAACTGTCCATACTCATAGCCATGATGCTCCTGCCAAACCCTATGACCCTGAGGCCTCCTGGGACCAGCACGGGAACTTTCTGAATTGAGGTGCCATTTTCCAAATCTCCCAGGGCTTGTCAAATCCCTATGCCTTCACGCAAGCTGCTCCTGAGCCCCCAGTCTGCCTCTCTGGAATACTACCATCACTAGGGGCATTCTCTGATGTCCAATCAGGAAGTGACTCCCACAGTTCTTTATGCCTGTCAATAATAACATATTATCAGGCCGTATTAAAGGTTTTTGTTTTATGGTCTCCTTTTTCTGATAAGCCTGAGCAAACTTGAGCTCAGGAACCAAGACTCGCTTCCTTTTGCACCCAAAGGCTATCACAGCACCTAGCACACAGTGGGTGCTCAAATGTCAGTTGAAAGAACTGGTGACTTTCAGGTGAAGGATATCATGGTGTCCAGGTGCTATTCTCTCAACTTATGTAGGCTTGGAATTTTTCAAGAAAAAAAGATGAAAGGGGTTCTGTCCACATGTGAGGGTGCATTGGAAGGGGTAGGGAAAGATTACTGGAATACAGTATCCCAACTTCTGGGAGGAGGAAATGATTTGCTCCTGAGCCTCGGGTCTACTCTCTGCACCCTTGCTCGCTAGCCCTTCTGCCCAAGGAAGCCTTGAATTAGTACACTGGAGAGTAAAAATCTGAGATCTAGAACTCTTCTCACTCAATGGCTCAATGCACAGCTAGCAGGTGTGTAAATCCTGCCCCTTGGAATCACTGCTGATACCCTAGCAAGGCTCCTGGCTCCATAAGTGAGTCTCTGTAGGTCTCTAAGGATCATTTGCTCAGGTTCAGACTCCTGCCACCAGGCTATGCCTACTAAACTGAGTAAGTCAAGACCTCTCTCCCCTAAATCATCACCTCTCTTTTGTCAATGTCAGCAATCACAGGAAAATCCGCTAGGAATCATAACACTTTTCTTGAGAATTTTTACTTAATAAAATGATTAGCTATCATCTATTGGGCTCTAATAGCCTAATGTCCTGCTAAGCACTAATGCTAATAATAGCATTAGAATGTTGGGGGGAAAATAATAATAGCATTATATATTTGTTGAACTATATACGTGAACAATATAAATTTCCTCATGGAATCCCAATCTTGATCATTCCTGAGCAGTGTTATCTCCATTCTACACATAACAAAACTGAGACAAAGAGACACCAAAAGTGGTAGAACCAGAATTTGAAGCTACGTCTGTCTCCAAAATCTGTGCCCTTTATACATTATGCTCAAGTTCTTTTCTTAGGCAGTTTAATTTGAAATGGATGAGCCGTTTGAGCTCAAAATAGTGTTGAAAAGTGGGCAAAATTTAACCTCCCAAAAGGGTGACTTTTCTGTTTTCTCGAAGAGCCCCACATTTTATTCCTTTTTTTGCAGTGTTAATACTATCCTAAAGGTGTTAGGCCAGAGATGCTGCCCCTACACCTCCAGGACCGTGCTGCCAACAAAGGGCTACAGGCAATCCCAGCATGTTTCCCTCAAAGCTCTGGGCATTAAAAATGCCTGGGAGGAGTCAGCAATGGGTTTGAGAACAAAATAACTCAAAGTTCAGCACCATAAGATAGGGCGAGAAAAAAAAATGGCCAGGCAAGGTGGCTCACGCCTATAATCCCACCACTTTGGGAGGTTGAGGTGGGCGGATTGCTTGAGTCCAGGAGTTCAGACCAGCCTGGGCAACATGGCAAGACCTCATCTCCATCTCTATGAAAAATTTAAAAAAAAATTAGCCTGGCATAGTGGTGTATGTCTGTAGTCTCAGCTACTCTGGAGGACTACTTGAGCCTGGAAGGTGGGGGTTGCAGTGAGCCATGACTGCACAACTGCCCTCCAGCCTGGGGACAGTGTGAGACTCTGTCTCAAGGAAATAAAAAAAAGAAAAGAGATAACTCAAGGTTTCCTTCTCAGCTCTGACATTTGCTCTGTGTTGTCAGCTAAATCATAGTTAAATTCATTGTTCTATTCCTTAGCCCTCAATTTAGCAAATGGCCTTAGCTATAACTAAGTATACTACATATACTTAGTTGTATGTTGGGCTAGTCATTTGGAGGATTAAAAATCAGTAATTAATATAAAAATATTTCAAAATTAAAAATAATTTTATAGATCTTGAAATATGTATATAGACGTTATTATATAAGCCGCAGGTTATATTAATCCCAAACCTACATTTACATTTATATGTGCACAGCAAGTCACCCAGATAGACATGTGACAGGTTAACAGGGATTTTGTGTGGTTCTGGGAATGTTAGTGTTTGTTTCTCTTACTTTCTTTTTCTTTCCTTGCAGGACTAATTTTTTTTTTTTTTTTTTTTTTGTAGTGAGGAGGTTTTGCCATGTTGCTGAGGCTGGTCTCCAACTCCTGACCGCAAGTGATCCGCCCACCTTGGCCTCCCAAAGTGCTGGGATTATAGGTGTGAGCCACCACACCCGGCCTGTTTCTCTCACTCTTGTTTACCCAAATAACTTTTTTCAATTTATTTATGTTAATTCTAAAGTAATGGGCCAGGCATGGTGGCTCACGCCTATAATCTCAGTACTTTGGGAGGCTGAGGCAGGCCGGTCGCTTGAGGCCAGGAGTTTCAGACCAGCCTGGCTAACATGGCGAAACCCTGTCTCTACTAAATTTACAAAAATTAGCCGGGAGTAGTGGTGGGCACCTCTAATTCCAGCTACTTGGGAGGCTGAGGCATGAGAATTACTTGAACCCAGGAAGCAGAGGTTGCAGTGAGCTGAGATCATGCCATTGCACTCCAGCCTGGGCAACAGAGCAAGACAACATCTCAAAATAATAATAAAGTAAATTTTTTTTTAAACTGGGTTTTTTTTAGAGGGACTCTTGTTCAATCACCTAGGCTGGAGTGCAGTGGCGTGATCTTGTCTCACTGCAACCACAGTCTCCCGGGTTCAAGCAGGCTAATTATTGTATTTTAGTAGAGATGGGGTTTCACCATGTTGGCCAGGCTGGTCTTGAACTCCTGACCTCAGGTGATCCACCCACCTCAGCCTCCCAAAGTGCTAGGATTACAGGCGTGAGCCACCCCGTTCAGCAAGAAAGTAGTTAAGTACTTAACTAAGTGACAAGCACCATACTAGGAATACAAGGGTAAATAAGGTTGGATTTTTGTTCTCAGAATACAGACTGGCAAGGGAAGCAGACACATAAACTGTCTGGCTTTTAAAACACATATGCTGGAACTAATAAATTGATGAGGGTTACACCATTCAAGCAAACACCTATTCTATCTCCTGAAGGAACTTGTCATTGCTCGGAATATTTTGGGAGATTCCAATCTGAGAACCGTATTCAGACTATAAAGTTCTCCTTCTGAGTATTTTCAATGGCTGCAAATATTGTATTCATCCTTTAAGGATAAGTTTCATTTTATCCCCAGAGGACGTAAAGTATTAAAATGTAAAGTATCAGGAACATCCTGTCATAACGGAAAGTTAAAAATCTATCAAAGAATATTAACGTTCATCTCAAAAGGACACAGTCAGTTTAAATAGGTTCCTAATTGTCAAAAATGTGCCCATTTTGTCTAGCACGGTGGCTCATGCCTTTAATCCTAGCACTTCGGGAGGCCGATGCAGGCAGATTGCTTGAGCTCCAGAGTTCGAGTCCACCTAGACAACATGGGGAAACCCCATCTCTACTAAAATACAAAAAGTTAGCCAGGTATGGTGGCAGGCACCTGTAAACCCAGCTACTTGGGAGGCTGAGGCAGGCAAATTCCTAGAACCCTGGAGACAGAGGTTGCAGTGAGCTGTGATGATGCCATTGCACTCCAGCCTGGGTGACAGAGCAAGACTCTGTCTCAAAACAAACAAAAAAAGTGACCATTTCCACATCAAAAAGGATAGTAACTACATTGGATTGAAGCACATCAAATAAGTTTGTCTTCGAAATCGTAATGATACTTGAAATCAAATAAAACTAGTTCACCTGTGGAAATACAAAGGAACCATTATTTTTAAAACTCCTAGTGAAAGCATTTAATCTGCCCTTCCTAAACACTATCTCAGGGTAATCACAGAGTTGAGGAGGAAGATTTTCTTTTTCTTTTTCTTTTTTAGAGACGGGGTTTCAGGCCGGGCTTGGTGGCTCACGCCTGTAATCCAAGCACTTTGGAGGCCAAGGCGGGCAGATCACCTGAGGTCGGGAGTTCAAGACCACCCTGACCAACATGGTGAAACCCCGTCTTTAAAAAAAAAAAAAAGAAAAAATAGAGACGGGGTTTCACCATGTTGGCCAGGATGGTCTCGATCTCCTAACCTTATGATTGGCCCTCCTCGGCCTCCCAAAGTGCTGGGATTACAGGCGTGAGCCACCACACCCAGCCTCTTTTTTTTTTTGAGACGGAGTCTCATTCTGTCACCTAGGCTGGAGTGCAGTGGCTTAGTCTTGGCCCACTGCAACCTCCACCTCCCAGGTTCAAGCGATTCTCCTGCCTCAGACTCCCGAGTAGCTGGGATTACAGGTGCCCTCCACCACGCCTGGCTAATTTTTGTATTTTTAGTTAAAACGGGGTTTCACCATGTTGGCCAAGCTGTTCTCAAACTCCTGATCTCGTGATCCACTTGCCTTAACTTCCCAAAGTGCTGGGATTACAGGCATGAGCCACCGTGCCCGGCCAGGAAGAGTTTCTTAATTGAGGTATTCCAACTCACAAAAAAAGAAGTGATAGAATTCATCACCATTATGCAAGCCCTAATGAATTCATTATTTAGGCAATGACACTCAATGGCTACAAACATAAAAACACAGACAGCTAGACATTATGCTTCTCCTGAGGGGAGTATATGTGTACATAAGTAATCTTGATTTCTATAAAACATCTGAATTTTTTCAAGCCTAAAGATCTATCGATTTACAGGAAAAACAGTTCATAGGTGAACATGTACATCAGATATCAGACTACAGGGACTCTACCAGGCTAACAACCACTTTCTTCAGCATCATTCACAATAATATATCTAGACTTACTAAATCTAAAATAAAAAAAAAAAACAAGGAAAAAAAACCACTCACATTTATAAAATAATTGGGAAAAGGTGAATGCTGACTGGGTATTTTATGAAACTAAATATATCTTATTAAGATGTGGTCAGCGTTTGTTTTTTAAAAAGAGTTCTTATCTCTTAGGATGCATACTGAAATATTTACAAATAATTTTTATTTCTGAGATACAACTGGAAACAAGAAGGTTTGAAATGACTCTTCAAATATCTGGCCAACGTAGTTTTTTTTTTTTTTTTTTTAACTTAAAGACAGAGTCTCAGGGCCGGGCGCAGTGGCTCACGCCTGTAATCCCAGCACTTTGGGAAGCCGAGGTGGGTGGATCACCTGAGGTCAGCAGTTCGAGACCAGCCTGGCCAACATGGAGAGACCCCCATCTTTAAAACAAAACAAAACAAAACAAAAAGACAGAGTCTCACTATGTTGCCCAGACTGGACTCAAACTCCTGGGCATAAGCAATCCACCGGCCTCAGCCTCCTGAGTGGGGCTGGCACTACAAGTGCATGCCACCACACCTGGCTTAACAGAGGTATTTTTAAAGCTGGTCAACATTATTTAGGTAATAAGTATTCTTATATGGCTTATAAATCTATTGTGCAGACAAATGCAATAAGATATTTTTAGCACATGCAGTATTTTTGAAGGGATAGTCTCACATTTTTCACAAATTACCAAAGAAACAGAAAAATAGTGAAATTTTAGGAAGTAGGCACAATCATATATTACTGGTGGGTGCATATATCAGAGCAGCCCCTTAGGAGAGCAATTTGATAATATATATTAAGAGTCAAAAACCTCTATACTCTCTAATCCAGTAATTCCACATCTGGAAATAATTTGAACTATAAAAAATTTTGCACCAAGATATTCACTGCAGCATTTTAAATAATATCCCTAGATTTAAAATAACTCAATCTTGCAGGAGAGGGTTTACAATTTTTTTTTTTTTAAAGATGGGGTTTCACCATGTTGGTCAGGCTGGTCTTGAACTCCCGACCTCAGGTGATCCTCCTGCCTTGGCCTCCAAAGTGTTTGGATTACAGGCGTGAGCCACCACGCCCGGCCGAGGGTTTACAAATTTTGAAACTATATTACACATCCAAAATTGTATTTATAATTTTTTTTTAGTAATGTAAAATATGCTTTTTAAGTTAAGTAAAAGAAGGTGATGGAATAGTTGTAAAAGGCTTACAACTATATTTTTTTACTTATAATATTTAACTTTAATTTTTTTCTCACACTTAGAGTCACATATAAAAGAACTGGTGATTTTATTTTAATTTTCTTTTTTCTTTTTTTTGTTTTTCAAGATGGGATTTCACCGTGATGGCCAGGCTGCTCTTGAACTCCTGACCTCAGGTGATCCACCCACCTCGGCCTCCCAAAGTGCTAGGATTACAGGCATGAGCCACCGTGCCCAGCCAGAACTGGTGATTTTAAAATGTTGCTTTTTCCCCACTCATTTGACAAAAAAAGTTTAAGCTCTTCACAAGCATCATGAAAACTATATCTTCTTTGTAAAATAACATTTTTTTTCTTTTCTGTTTCGTGTGTGTGTGTGTGTGTGTGTATGTGTGTGTGTGTGTGTATGTGTGTGTGAGACTCTTGCAACCCAGGCTGTCACCCAGGCTGGAGTGTGGTGACACTATCTTGGCTCACTGCAACCTCTGCCTCCTGGGTTCAAGTGATTCTCCCACCTCAGCCTCCCAAGTAGCTGGGATTACAGGCACACACCATCACGCCCAGCTAATTTTTGTATTTCTAGTACAGACAGGGTTTCACCATGTTGGCCAGGTTGGTAAATGACATTTTTTTTTTTTTTACACAGAGTCTTGCTCTGTCGCCCAGGCGCAATCTAAGCTCACTGCAACCTGTGCCTCCCGGGTTCAAGCAATTCTCCTGCCTCAGCCTCCTGAGCAGCTGGGATTACAGGCGCCTACCACCATGCCTGGCTAACTTTTGTATTTTTAGTAGAGATGGGGTTTTGCCATGTTGGCCAGGCTGGTTTCGAACTCCTGACCTCAGGTGATCTGCCTGCCTTGGCCTCCCACAGTGCTGACATTACAGGCGTGAGCCACAAAGCCGGGCAGTAAATGAAGTAAATAACATTTTTTAGAGTAGATTTTTCTTGACATTTATGCACACAGAAATGTGTAAAGTCATGGATTTATTGCTCAATACATCTTAAGTGAATACAGCCATGTATGCACTACCTAAAAAGGAAATCAAACTATTGTCAATGCCCTAAATTCCCCTTAAGTCTCCTTTCCATCACTTCTCGAAAAAAGTAACCATTATTCTAACTTTCATCACCTTAAATAAGTTTTGGCTAATTTTGAAGCATATAAATGAAACCATGAAATGTGGACCTCTTCTTGTCTGTCATCTTTTGCTTAATGTACAAATATAACATTAAGCAAAAGATGACAGACACAAAGAGGTCCACACAAAGAGGTCCAGATCATGTACATTGCTGTATTCAATAGTAGTTCCTTCTTGCTGTACAGTATTTTATTGTATAAATATAGTATATTTATATGTTCTGTTGATAAACATTTTTTTGTTTCTAGTTTTTGGCTATTACAAAATGGTGCTTTAATGAACATTCTTCTATTTGTCTTTTATTGCACAGATATACACATTTTTGTTGGGTATATGAATAGGAGAAGAATCATTGAATGTAAGGTGCATGTGTGTTCATTTTTAGTAAATCCTGACTAAAAGTTTTCTGAGGAGCTGTGCTAATTTACACTTTCTTGAGATGTACGTGAAAGTTCCAGTTGCTCCATATCTTCACCAACACTTGGTGTTGTCAGTCACTCTAGTTTTTGTCATTCTGGTAGGTGTCTTGTAAGGTATGCTACGGTTTTTGTTTGTCTGTTTGTTTGTTTGTTTGTTTGAGACAGTCTTACTCTGTTACCCAGGCTGCAGTGCAGTGACATGATATCAGCTCACAGCAAACTCTGCCTTCCAAATTCAGGTGATTCTCTTGCCTCAGCCTCCCAAGCAGCTGGGATTACAGAGAAGCACCACCACGCCCAGCTAATTTTTATGTCTTTGTAGAGACGGGGTTTCACCATGTTGGCCAGGCTGATCTTGAACTCTTGGCCTCAAGAAATCCACCCTCCTTGGCCTCCCAAAGTGCTGGGATTTCAAGCATCATCCACTGCACCCAGCGTTTGAATATTTTTTGAGGGATGTGCCCATTCATGTCTTTTATACATTTTTCTCTTTTTTTGTTGTTACTTTTATTTTTAGAAATTTTTTTTAAAAATGGGTCACTGGGCATGGTGGCATGTGCTTGTAGTCCCAGCTACTTGGGAGGCTGAGGCAGGAGGATCACTTGAGTCGAGGAATTCTGGGCTGTAGTGCACTATGCCGATCAGGTGTCTGCCCTAAGTTTGGCATCAATATGGTGACCTCCAGAGAGCCGGGAACCACCAGGTTGCCAAAGGAGGGGTGAACCGGCCCAGGTCAGAAACGGAGCAGGTCAAAACTCCCGTTCTGATCAGTAGTGAGATCGCACCTGTGAATAGCCACTGCATTCCAGCCTGGGCAACATAGGAAGACAACCCTGTCTCTAAAAAAAAAAAAGAAGAAATGGGATCTCCCTATGTTACCCAGTCTCAACTTGAACTCCTGGGCCTAAGCCATCCTCCCACCTTAGCCTCCAAAGTGATTAGAACTACAAGATACACCATACCCATGGATCCTTTTGCATATTTTTCTGTTAATTTGTCTTTTTAAAAAAATTTTTAGAAGCTTTTTAACATTCTGAATACATGTCCTTTGTATGATACTTTTATTACAAATATCTTTTCCCAAGACTATCTGTGTCTTGAATGGGGGAAAGTTGAACACCTTTCCTCTAAGAACTGGAACAAGACAAGGATGACCACTTTCACATTTTTTCCCCATGTTTATTACAATATGATTGATAAGAGCCAAGATATGGAAACAGGCCAGACACAGTGTCTCATGTTTGTAATCCCAACACTTTGGGAGGCCTAGACAGAAGTTTGAGACCAACCTGGGCAAGATGGTGAGACCCTGTCCCTACAAAAAATAAAATAAAAAATTAGCCAGGTGTAGTGGTGCATGCCTGTAGTCCCAGCTGCTCGGGAGGCTGAGGTAGAAGGACTGCTTGAGCCTGGGAAGTCAGGGCTACAGTGAGCTGTGATTACAGCACTGCACTCCAGCCTGAGACTCCATCTCAAAAAAAAAAACAAACCACAAATTAAAAAAAAAGAAAAAGGTATGGAAACAACCTAGACATACATCAACAGATGAGCAGATAAAGAAAATATGGAAATTGTGCAGGGCAGGGTGGGACATGCCTGTAATTCCAGCTACTTAGGACACTGATACGAGAGGATGGCTCAAGCCTAGGAGTTCAAGTCCAGCCTGGGCACATAGTGAGACCCCCATCTCTTAAAACAAAAAACAAAGAAAGAAAATATGATATGTTTACATAATGGAATATTATTTAGCCTGAAAAAAAAAGAGAAGAAAATACCTTTTTTCCTTTTTTAAAAAAGGCTTGGCCAGACATGGTGGCTCACACCTGTAATCCAAGCACTTTGGAGGTCAAGGCGGGCGGATCATCTGAGGTTGGGAGTTCAAGACCAGCCTGACCAACATGGTGAAACCCAGTCTTTATAAAAATAGAAATATACAAAAAATTAAAAATTTTTTTAAAAAGGCTTTTATTTTTATTTTTTGTAGAAACAGGTCTCACTATGTTGGCTAGGGTGGTCTTGAACTCCTGGCCTCAAGCAATCCTTCTGCCTCAGCTTCCCAAAATGCTGAGATTACAGACGTGAACCACCATGCCTATCCAAAAAAAAGAAATCTTGCCATTTGTGACAATAGAGATGAATCTGGAGGACATTACACTGAGTGAAATAAGCCACCTGCAGAAATACAAATCATGCATGATTTCGTTTATAAATGGTAATTAAGTTAGTCAAACGCAAAGACAGTAGAATGGCAATTGCCATGTGCTGGGGAGAGGGTGAAATGGGATGATGTTGGTTCAAGGAGTACAAAATTTCATGCAGGAAGGGTAAGTTCAGGGGAATCTAATATACTGCAATGTGACTATAGTTAATACTCGTGTATTATATTCTCAAAATTTACTAAGAAGTATTGAGAAACAAAATTACAACAAATTTAAAGATCTCAGTTGTCTTAGGTTTCTAGAATAAGACAATGCTTCATTGCATAAACTAGAATAAGTGTTCTTTCACTATCACTATTCTTATTCAACATAGTACTGAAAGTCTTAGCCAAAGCAATCATGCAAGATAAAGAAATAAAAAGTATCGAAATTAGAGAATAAGTAAGTCAAATTGTCACTCTTTGCGATGGTATATATATAAACCTAGACTCTATCAAACAACTCTTAGAACTCATAAATGAGCCAAGTGCAGTAGCTCACACTTGTAATCCCAGCACTTTGGGAAGCCAAGGTGGGTGGATCACCTGAGGTCAGGAGTTAGAGACCAGTCTGACCAGCATGGAAAAACCTCGTCTCTACTAAAAATACCAAATTAGCTGGGCATGGTGGCACATGCTTGTAATCCCAGATCCCAGCTACGTGGGAGATTGAGGCAGGAGAATCCCTTGAACCCGGGAGACAGTGGTTGCAGTGAGCGAAGATCACACCATGGCACTCCAGCCTGGGCAACAAAAGTAAAACTCTGTCTCGAAAACAAAACAAAACAAAACAAAACAAAAATCATAAACAAATTCAGTAAAGTTGCAGGAAACAAAGTCAAAAGACAAAAATTAGTAGCTTTTCTATATGGCAATAATAAACTGGCTGAAAAAGAAATCAAGAAAGCAATCTAATTGATAATAGCTACAAAAATAAAAATAAATACCTTGGAATAAATTTAACCAAGAAGTCAAAAAATCTCTACAACAAAAACTGCAAAATACTGATGAAAGAAATTGAAAAGGACACAAACCACTGGAAAGACATCTCATGTTCATAGGTCAGAAAAATTAATATTTCTAAAAAGAACTTATACCCAAAGCAGTCTAGAGATACAATGTAATCTCTATCAAAATACCAATGACATTCTTCACAGAAATAGAAAAAACAATCTTAAAATTTACACAAACCACAAATGACCCAAATAGTCAAAAACAACACAAAGCAAAATAATAAAGCTGGAGACCAGGCACAGTGGCTAATGCCTGTAATTCCAGCACTTTGTGGGGGCTGAGGTAGGAGGATCATTTAAGCCCAGGAGTTTGAGACCAGCCTGGACAACATGGTGAACCCCATCTCTACCAAAACTACAAATATTAACCAGGTGTGGTGGGGCATGCTTGTAGCTTCAGCTACTCTGGAGGCTGAGGCAGGAGAATCGCTTGAGCCTGGGAGGTGGAGTTTGCAGTGAGCCATGATTGCACCCTGTACTACAACCTGGGCAACAGAGAAAGATCCTGTCTCAAAAAATCAAAATAAAATAAAATAAAATACAGCTGGAGGCATCATGTTACCTGACTTCAAAATACACTATAGAGCTATGGTAATCAAAACAGTGTGGTACTGGTATTAAAGATAGACATATAGCCGGGTGCAGTGACTCATGCCTGTAATCCCAGCACTTTGGGAGGCCAAGGTGGGTGGATCACCTGAGGTCAGGAGTTCAAGACCAGCCTGGCCATCATGGTGAAACCCCATCTTAAAAAAAAGAAAAAAAAGATAGACATATAGACCAATGGAACAGGTAGAGAGCCCAGAAACAGGTTAATGTATTTATAGCCAACTGATTTTCAACAAAGGCACCAAGAATAATATATTGGATAAAGAATATCTTCTTAAATCATGTTGAAAAAACTGGATATTCATATGCAGAAAAATAAAGCTAGATCCATGTATCTTTCATCATATACAAAAATCAACTTTAAATAGATTAAAGCTTAAATGTAAGACCCAAAACTATAAAGTTATTAGAATAAGACATAGGGAAAATGCTTCAAGACATTGGTCCAGGCAAAGATTTTATGGCTAAGATTTCAAAAGCACAGGCAGCAAAAACAAAAACAGACAAATAGGACTATATCAAACTAAAAAGCTTCTGCACAGTGAAAGGAACAACAGAGTGAAGAGGCAGCCTGTCATATGAGAGAAAATATTTGCAAACTATTCATCTGACAGGGGACTAATATCCAAAATATATGAGGAACTCAAACAACTCAACAGCAAAAAAACCACAAATAATCCCATTAAAAGGTGGACAAATATCTGAATAGATATTTCTCAAGAAAAGACATACAAATGACCAACAGATATGTGAAAAAATACTCAGCATCACTAATCATCAGAGAAATGCAAATCGAAACCACAGATTTGCATCTCACCCCAGTTAGAATGGCTATTATCAAAAAGACAAATAAATGCTGGTGAGGACATAGAGAAAACGGAACTCTTACACTTTTGAAGAGAATGTAAATTAGTACAGCCATTATGGAAAACAGTATGGAGGGTTCTCAAAAAACTAAAATTAGAATACCATAGGATCCAGTAACTCACTATTAGGTTTATCCAAAGGAAAGGAAATCTGTATGCCAAAGGGATACCTGCACCTTCATATTTATTACAGCACTATTCGCAATAGCCAAGATTTGGAATTATTCTAATCATCAACAGATGAATGGATAATGAAAGTGTGATATATATACACAATGGAAAACTATTAGCAATAATTTATTATGTATTTCAAAACAGCTAGAAGAAAAGAGTTGAGGCCAAGTACAGTGGCTCAGGCCTGTAATCCCAGCACTTGGGGAGGCCGAGGCAGGCAGATCATAAGGTTAGGAGTTCAAGACCTGCCTGGCCAACATGGTGAAACCCCATCTCTACTAAAAATACAAAACTTAGCCAGCGATGGTGGCACATGCCTGTAATCGCAGCTGCTCTGAAGGCTGAGGCAGGAGAATCACTTGAACTCAGGAGGTGGAGGCTGCAGTGAGCCAAGATTGCACCACTGCCCTCCAGCCTGGTGACAGAGTGAGACTCCATCTCAAAAAGAAAAGAAAATATTTGAAAGATTTGAAATGTTCCCAATACAAAAATAATGCTAAATGTTTGAGGTGATGGATTTCTTAATTGCCCCATCTGATCACTACTCATCATATTCATGTATCAAAATAACATATGTACCCCATAAATATGTACAATTATTATGGATATGTTTAAAAAAAGAATGATGTGTGTTACCTTTTCATTCTCCATATTACATCTATATTGGGTTTTGATAATCATGTGGAATAAAGACAGCATACAGAACCTCAAAATACCATTCTTTAAATTTTTTTAAAAATTTCATTTATTTATTTTTATTTTTTAGAGATGGTGGTCATACTATGTTGCCCAGGCTGGTCTGGGACTCCTAAGCTCAAGCAATGCTCCCACCTCAGTCTTCTAGGTAGCTGGGAATACAGGCACACATTACAATGCTCACTGACGTTTTGATTAGTGAAAATATTTGTGGCATTTCCTCCTATTTTTGCTTGTTAACATTTTCCTAAATTTTAATTTCTCACTATAAAATAATGAAATTATGATTAAAGTGATTATATTAGACCAGTGGTTAAACCCTTAAATATTAGTGATGATGAAAAGTTACAAGGAGCCAGGTGTGGTGGCTCACACCTGTAATCCCAGCACTTTGTGAGGCCGAGGCAGGCAGATCACAAGGTTAGGAGTTCAAGACCAGCCTGGCCAACATGGAGAAACCCCGTCTCTACTAAAAATACAAAAAACTTAGCCAGATATGGTGGCGCATGCCTGTAATCCCAGCTACTCAGGAGGCTGAGGCAGGAGAATCGCTTGAACCTGGGAGGCAGAGGTTGTGGTGAGCCGAGATCATGCCATTGCACTCCAGCCTGGGTGATAGAGGCAGACTCCGTCTCAAAAAAAAAAGAAAGAAAAAGGAAAAAAAAGAAAAGTTAGAAGAAAAAATCCAGGAATCAGATGTGATTTTATCATTTGAAATGAAAGAGTTTCTATCCTTATTATTAGAAAACAAAAATTAAGATAGTGTCCCTAAAATTTCACTAGAAAGTGCTCCGGAGATACTACTGTAAACTGGAAGAGAGAATCTTGAAGGAAAGGCGTCTGTCTATCGGGAATGTGGTGCTCCCAACTCCCGCCATTTTCCCTGAAAAAGAGGCGCATGTTGGCATCACTCATGTGAGCCGAAGGTCACGTGCTTCAGGAAGGTTGGAAGTTACTGTGTTCTTCTTGGGACTAGAAGGACCTAAAGTGAGTGGCAGCTTCAGGACAAACCAGTGGGTAAGAGCCCTCCTGTGTCAGAACACAGGATGAACCCATTTGTCATCTTCACTATTAGAGCTCTCAGTTGAAGCATGGAACTGAGTTTAAAATAATTTAGTTGGCCAGGCATGGTGGCTCACGCCCGGAATCTCAGCACTTTAGGAGGTAAAGGGGCGGATCACTTGAGGTCAGGAGTTTGAGCCCAGCCTGGCCAATATAGTGAAACCCTTCTCTAGCAAAAATACAAAAATTAGCTGGGCGTGGTGGTGGGCACCTTTAATCCCAGCTACTCGGGAGGCTGAGGCAGGAGAGCCCCTTGAACCTGGGAGGCGGAGGTTGCAGTGAGCCAAGATCCCGCCACTGCACTCCAGCCTAGGTGATGGTGAGACTCTTTCCCAAAATAATAATAATAATTTAGTTGCTTGATAGCTCATCATGTAGGAAAAAAAATTTTTTAATTTTAAAAACTAACAAAAAAGAATTTAGTTTCAACATCTACTTTCAGTTTTCTTTCCTGAAATGAATTAGAAAGTCCAATTGCTGAGGAGGAAACTAATGGAAATGGAAACTCTCTGGATGTGTGGTGCGCCACCCTCTTTCCTCAGCGGTGATTTTTAATCATGCTCATCTTGCCCGTTTGTGCTTGGACACAAGGCACAGCTTCCTTCCTGTGCCGTTCCTAACGGGTATTTTTATTTCTTCTTTGGAATGGAGTTGTTTTGTTGGGACACAATGATTTCCCTACATTACTTCATAGCTCTAAGAACGTATCCTTGACCTGGAAAATCTTTTTTTAACATGATAATATGACCTAGTGGAGTTTTGTAAACTGTGCTGCTCACTGCTAAAAAATGTAGTATTTCTGTTGTGTTCTATTTCCCCTCTTAAACACTTGAAGAGGCTCATGATTTCCTTATTTTTTTCTTGCCATTTAAATCTACTGTTTCCAATGTAAAGCAGGGAGCAAGAGATCGCTTTCAGCGATTCTTTTTTTTTTTTGAGATCGGGGGTGGTCTCACCATGTTGGCCAGGTTGCTCTCAAACTCCTCACCTCAGGTGATCTGCTCACCTCAGCTTCCCAAAGTGTTGGGATTATAGGCATGAGCCACCACGCCTGGCCTGATTCATGAAGATTCTTTTTTTTTTTTAAGATGGGGTTTCACCATGATAGCCAGGCTGGTCTTGAACCCCTGACCTCAAGTGATCCACCCACCTCGGCCTCCCAAAGTGCTAGGATTACAGGCATAAGCCACCACACCAGGTCTCATGAAGATTCTTAAGGCTAACTTTCCTCTGCATCTATGATCACAGTAATGCATTTCTCAAAGTTTCTGTGTTTAAAAGAGTAGGACCGGGCATGGTGACTCATGCCTATAATCCCAGCACTTTGGGAGGCCAAGGCAGGCCGATCACCTGAGGTCAAGAGTTCAAGACCAACCTGACCAACATGGAGAAACCCCATCTCTACTAAAAATACAAAAATTGGCTGGGTGTGGTGGGGCATACCTATAATCCCAGCTGCTCAAGAGGCTGAGGCAGGAGAATTGCTTGAACCCGGGAGGCAGATGTTGCGGTAGGCCAAGATCACTCCATTGCATTCCAGCCTGGGCAACAAGAGTGAGTCTCAAAAAAAAAAAAAAGTAAAGTTCTATTTTGTCCCCCAAATGTGTTACTGTATCTTTGAAAATATTCTTTGTGTGTGTGTGTGTGTGTGTGTGTGTGTATACCAGTTTATTTTAAGGCTATTACAAAGGATACAGATGAGCAACAGCCAGATGAAGGGGTACCTGGGGCAAGATCCAGAAGGGTCCTGAGCACAGGACTTGCTGTCTTTGTAAAGCTGGAGTGCATCACCTTCCTGGCACATCAAAATGTTTGCCAACCCCGAAGCTCCCTGGACTCCATAGTTACGGGATATTATGTCTTGTTGATGTAGGCCTGATGGATTATTCATTGAATCTCCAGCCCATCTCCCCTCTCTGGAGGTGGGAGACTGAAAATTTGAAACTTTCAATCACAATGGAGTCTTCGTGAGCAGCCCCTATCCTGAGTTATGCAGGTGCCCATCAAGAGTTACCTCACTGGAACAAAAAATTCTCCTATCACTGGGAAATTCAAAGGAATTTAGGAGCTTTGTGTCAGGAACTGGGGTCAAAGACCGAATATCAGAATAAAAGATGTACTCCATCCCTTTGGAAATTACAAGGGTTTTAGGAGCTCTGAACAAGGAACTGGATAGGAAGATCAAATATATATTTATTATTATATCACAATATCACATCAACTCAATGTACATTTATTAAGCTTTCATTACAGGTTGAAGTTTACAGACTGGTATACACTAAATGCATTTCAGGTAAGCTACTCCCTAAGAACCTACAGGAAAGCACAATAATCAGATGATAAACTGTCCCCAAATCCAGCTTCCAGGAAGTTTACCTATAGACTGAAATGCCATGGATGGAATTTAGACACTAGTGATTTTTTTTTTTTTTTTAAGATGGGGTTTCACCATGATGGCCAAGCTGGTCTTGAACTCCTGACCTCAGGTGATCCACCCACCTCAGCCTCCCAAAGTGCTAGGATTACAGGCGTGAGCCACCGCGCCCGGCCACACTAGTGATTTTTAAGTCCAAAGGGCCTGGGTATCCTAACTTCATCTTCTTGATCTTTTTCTTCCAATATTCCAATATCACATCTGTACCCAATCTTTCCTTTTCTTTTTGAGATGGAGTCTCACTCTGTTGTCCTAGCTGGACTGGAGTACAGTGGCACAATCTTGTCTCACTGCAACCTCCACCTCCTGGGTTCAAGCAATTCTCCTGTCTCAGCCTCCCGAGTACCTGGGTCTACAGGTGCATGCTGATCTGTACCCAATCTTATTGGGGTCTGCAGCATTGTCTATTCAACACAAAAACTAGACATGAGCATTGTTTAGTTCCATTATGTGCCTAATACAGAGGCTTATTCAGCAGGTAGTTAAATATTTGGTGAAAGGAAGTGAATCTTGAAGACATATAAGCTTTGTCCAGAAAAGTTTTATTCTTATAAGATACAAGAATAGGTCAGGTGTGGTGGCTCACACCTGTAATCCCAGCACTTTAGGAGGCTGAGGAGGGTGGATTGCTTGAGCTCAGGAGTTCGAGACCAGCCTGGGCAACATGATGAAACCCCATCTCTACAAAAAGCACAAAAATTAGTCAGGCACGGTGGCGCACACTTGTAGTCCCAGCTATTCAGGGGGCTGAGGTGGGAGGATAACTTGAGCCTGGGAGGTTGAGGCTGCACTGAGTCATGTTTGCGCCACTGCACTCTAGCCTGCATGACAAAGCAAGACCCTGTCTCAAAAAACAAACAAACAAACAAACAAAACAAAACAAAACAAAAAAGCTAAAGAAATAATATATATGAAAATTACAGAAATAGCCTCTATACCCTACTGTTGGTCCACTCAAAAGCTCACGGGGGACTCAGGTTATAACATAAGGAGTGAGTCCTCCCCCCTGGACCTTTGATAGCCTCTGGCAGTGTTGTAAAATGCTCAGTATCACAAGAAACTTTCTGTCAACTTCCAAAGTCGTGAACTCCTTTATGTCAGCTTCCATTATAAAATAACGACCTTTGGTATCCTTCGTTTCTTCATTAGTAAATCTGTGATAGAGCTTTCTGGCCACAGAGTTCATAGACTTTTTTGGTTGATATAGGATTTTATATTTACTAATAACTGCCTTGTTGATTTCTTTAATAACATCATTAATTTGACCATAGTTTAAGCGGGATTTCATGTATGAAGGAACACCACTGAACTCATCAGAAGTTATAAATGGCATTTCCTTAATACTTCTTTGTTCTTTGGGGAGCTTCTTTATGGGTTCAGGTTCCACAGCTTTGTTTGGTTCTTCAGGATCAAGATCTGATCCCTTAACACATCTCTGGGTGACTCTTACTTGTGGCAAATGGGAAGGAATGTTTTCTTTAAGATGTTCTATGTCTTTGTAATCTTCTTCAAGAGATTCACAGAGTCCCTTGAGTGAATTGTTGGTTTGTTCTTGATGCTGAATTTCCAATTCCAATTTATTTAGAAGTTCATTTACTACAATGATCTCATCTCCTATTTTATTGAATACAGTCTTCAAGGTAGGTTCCTGGCCACAGTTTCTTAATGACAAGGTTTTCTTAATATTGCCAATCTTTTCATTAACATGAGAGCCTAATAGTTCCAGATCTGAGGAGGCCATCCTTTAAGCCTCTCGAGTTAGTCCGGGAGCAAAAGGCTACTTGCCGCTGGGTCTTCAGCCCGGACAACTGCAGTCTCTGCTGGAGGACCGGGATGGGGAGACACAACTCCGGGAGCAAAATTCAAACCTCGCGCCCGGCCCTTCTGCACAGCGGTGAGGCCTTTTTTTTTTTTTTTTAGAAAGAGTCTTGCTTTGTCTCCCAGACTGGAATGCAGTGGTGCAATCACAGCTCACTGCAGCCTCAAACTCCTGGGTTGGAGCACTCTTCCCACGTCAGCCTCCCGAGTAGCCAGGGAAAGTATTCATTTCTGAACTTGGAAAATGTTTGAGCAAGGTCCAGACTACCCGGCCTGTGGGAAAGGCCATTGTTTCTCATATCCTAGCAAAACTTCTGATCCCGCCTCACACAGTGAACAGGGTGAATGCCCTACTTACGAGTGCTATACACAGGCTTCAAGAAAACACTGTGCCTGCACCTGAGTGTTGTCTTCACTCCCCATCCCAGCCTAGGAGGTGCTGGCCACGCTTGCGACTCCTGTTCCCAGAATGAGGAGCAGTTCTCCCTCCCCTTTCCTCTCTTCTCCCTGTGCCTGACCAACCCTTCCTTCCTACCAAAGGACAGACTTTGGAAGCTGGAAAGTCACATGACCATGGACTACAGTGCCTGCCACCCTTCTGTATTCCTTCTAAAGTCCACTCCGAAGCTTGCTGTTTTTTGTTTGTATTGCTTTTTTGTTATTATTTTCTTTTTTTTTTAATTTTATTTTTTTTTTAATAAAGACAGGGTTTCACCATGTTGGTCAGGCTGGTCTTGAACTCCCGACCTCAGGTGATCCGCCCACCTTGGCCTCCAAAGTGCTTGGATTACAGGCGTGAGCCACTGAGCCCGACCATTGTTTTCTTTTTATAACATCTCTAAATGGTTGAAGATCAAACCTTGTCAATAATCGGCTCAGCCAGCCCTAGAGGACAGGGTATAAAACTCTCCTCTTTGTGACTTAAATTAAGATTTTCCTGTATGTTGTATACTTTCAAAGTACCATGAATGCAGGCAGCGATTATGCTCAGGTTTGTCTCTCAGGTTTTACTTTATCACGTTACCACCAAAGCATCTATCAAACTACAGTTACTTAGAGGGATGACAACAGATAGGTTTTGAAGTGGGAAAAAAACACAACATAGGAATCCCAAAGACATCAGAAAGAGGGTTCCCCATATATTATCTCTGGGCTCTGCCTTCCCAGGCAGCGAAAGCACCACTCAGAGTAAGCTGTTGAGAAAACTGGAAGTGTACAACTTTAAATCCCTTTGTCTTCTTTTATGGACCAGCCATAAACCAAACAACCTGTAGTATCAACAACAAAAAAGTAATCTCTTGAGCTTCTCATTGCCTCAAGACCTGAGTATTGGCCTGGCATGGTGGCTCATGCCTGCAATCTCAGCCCTTTGAGAGGCCGAGGTGGGAGGATCACTTAAGGCCAGGGTTTGAGACTAGCCCTGGAAGCATGCATGATGAGATGCCATCTCTACCAAAATAATTTCAAAATTAACTGGGCATGGTGGCATGTGCCTATAGTCCCAGTTACTTGAGAGGCCAAGGTAGGTGGATTGTATGAGCTCAGGAGTTTGATGCTGCAGTGAGCCATGATTGTGCCACTGTACTCTAGTCTGGGTGACAGAGCAAGATTATGTCTCAAAAAAAAAAAAAGAGAAAGAAAGAAAAAGAAAGGAAAGGGGAGGGAGAGAAGGAAGGAAGGAAGGGAGGGAGGGAGGGAGGAAGGAAGGAAGGGAATGAAGGAAGGAAGGAAGGAAGGAAGGAAGGAAGGAAGGAAGGAAGGGAGGAAGGGGAAATGAAAGAAAGAGAGAAAGGAGGGAAGGAAGGGAGGGAGAGAGAGGGAGAGAAGAGAGAGAGGGAGGGAGGAAATAAATGCTGGCACCTCGGGCCCTTTGGGAGGAATCCATGGTGCTGCTCCTGGCTTTTCAGAACATCTTTCTCTCCCTGGTTTATGTGTCGCCAGGTATGTAGGATGCTGAGTGCTGCTTCCAAACACCTTCTCCTTCCTTGCTGGGTGGGTTGCAGATGAGGGAGATGGATAAGATATGTTTTTTATTTGGGTAAACTCCGGTAAAATTAATGAAGGGAAAGAGAGGCCTTCTGTAGGTTGGCATCAGAAATAGCCTGTCAGAATCACCTTTTTCTGCTTCCAGTTCATCAAAGGAATGATAAAATCCCTAAGATTTTGAGCTCTCCAGAGGGTTCCAACAGGCAGAGTTGAGAACCACTGATCTATACCTACCAAATAGGAATCATTCTATTAATAAGGGTGTTTTTTTTTTTTTTTTTTTCTGGGCAGAATGGGTTGTGACCAGCAGCTCCCCCATCTTAATAAGGCTTTTATAGATACTCGATGAAAGAGCACTAAATTGGTCCACATGCCTTGATTTATTCAAATAGCTACTATCTGGAAACTCACTCCCAACCTTAGGGCCAGTGTGGTGAAGAGGGAGCTGTCCCCAGTGCGGTACTGAGTACACACCTCCCCGCTTCCCTCAAATGTGTTGAAAGTGGATGCTGGCCAAATGAGGAAAGACGTCTCAGGAAAACAACCGCACTCCAGGGAGGTTTGAAGAAGGGAAGGGCATTTGCCTCCCATCCGCGACCCCCTGGACTGGGGCTGATTGTTATGGGATGACTCCATGTGTGCAGGTTGTGGGTCTTTTACAGAGAACCCGTAAGTCGGAGCCACGACTTTTCCCTTTCTGGGTTACTTCCTGGGTGGGGATTCAGATACAGGCAACGAAACCTCAGGATTTCATTCTCCTTTTTTGGTGTTTTTCCCCCTAAGCTTAGTGACAAAAGTCCAGATAATTATTGCGATCTTCTGTAGACCCCACAGAAGCCAGGTACTATGTATCCCTGCAGAGGGAGCGAGCCACCACGTCACACAAAGCCACGTGCCCTCTCAGTGCTTCTCTTCCCCAGCCTCAGGCTGCACACCGAGAGAGCCCTGGACCGATGACCCAGGGGTGAGGCAGGTCACCCTGGCACAGGGCCACCTCCAGGGTGATCATGACAGGCAGGAAACGCTGCAGGAATCTGGTCTTCTTACTGCTGGGCTCAGCTATCTCACCCACTATCTTTTTATTGTTTAGCTATACTCATAGTTTTTTTTTCATTCACTCACATAAATCAAGGAGGCCCAAATGTTCCAGATAACTCTAGATAACATAAGTGTGGCAGCAGTTCATACACAGTAAGCCAGAGCAGAGTGAAGAAAGTGCCCCCAGCAGAGCAGTAATGGAGCTCAGAGGGAAACTCCCAGTGTACTTATAAAGCAGGTGTACACACACACAATACTAAACATCAGGTCAGCACCAGCCTAGGAACCTTTTAATCCTCAGTGGAAATAGAAACTGCTGAAGATATACACCTGAAGAGAAATCAATTTGATGCATAATGTCAACCCCAGACATATATTTAAAACTCTAACAAAGGAGGCAGCCATATTTGTTTATAGAAAAATATGCCAAAGCTCTATTTTTGCCTCTGCCTCCCAGGTTCAAGCAATTCTCCTGCCTCAGGAGATTACAGTGCCTGGGATTACAGGCACGAGCCATATGCCTGTTTTTGGTTTTTTTTGTATTTTTAGTAGAGATGGGGTTTCACCGCATTAGCCAGGATGGTCTTGAACTCCTGACCTCAAGTGATCTGCCCACCTCGGCCTCCCAAAGTGTTGGGATTACAGGCATGAGCCACTGTGACCAGCAAAAATGTATTTTTAAAAGAATCAAATAGATGTTAAAACTGAGAAGTAATTTACACTTAGATCCACATGAATAGACACTGTCATCACAACATTTTATTGTTTCCTTTCCCTGCCTCCTGGGCCTTGCCCATCTCACCTGATGTCAGTGATATAGTTTTGGATATACAACGTGGTTCGCTCAACAATTACTGAGGACCTACGTAGGCAATAGTTTTATGTCTTGAAAACAGTTTGAGACATATTCAATTCAACCCCATCTGAGGACACTGAGGGTCAGAAAAATGCCTGTGTCCCCATGTTCACCCCACCTAGCCATGACTTTTGTCAGCATTCTGCCTTGTCAGCAGGATAATATGAAGGAGCACAGACCTCAGAGCCAGTCAGGCCTGAATTCAAATCCTGCTCTACAGTTCACCATCTTCATGCAAATTATTTAAGCCCTCTGAGTCCTGGACTAGACGCTTTACATGTGTAAAATGCAGATGAGGCCATGTGCAGTGGCTCATGCCTGTAATCCCAGCACTTTGGGAGGCTGAGAAGGGCGGATCACCTGAGGTCAGGAGTTCAAGAGCAGCCTGATCAACATGGCGAAACCCCATCTCTACTGAAAATACAAAAATTATCCAGGTATGGTGGTGCACCCCTGTAATCCCATCTACTAGGGAGGCTGAGGCAGAAGAATCCTTGAACCTGGGAGGTGGAGGTTGCAGTGAGCTGAGATCATGCCATTGCACTCCAGCCTGGGCAACAAGAGTGAAACTCCGTCTCAAAAAATAAATTAAATAAAAAAATAAAATGGAGATGAGAAAGCCCACATTTCAGGGTTGTTATGAGGTTTAAATAAGATCATTTAAAGTGCTTGACAACTAGTAAGTGCTAATAACAAGTGCTTAAGAAATAAAAGTTTTGTGGCCGGGCGCGGTGGCTCACGCCTTTAATCCCAGCACTTTGGGAGGCCGAGGCTGGCGGATCATGAGGTCAAGAGATCGAGCCCATCCTGGCCAACATGGTGAAACCCCGTCTCTACTAAAAATACAAAAAAATTATCTGGGCGTGGTGGCGCACACCTGTAGTCCCAACTACTTGGGAGGCTGAGGCAGAAGAATTGCTTGAACCCTGTAGTGGAGGTTGCAGTGAGCCGAGGTCACGCCACTGCACTCCAGCCTGGCATCTCGTGACGGAGTGAGACTCTGTCTCAAAAAAATAAATTAATTAATTAAAGTTTCTTCTTTCTCTAGTTTACTTTTTTTTTTTTTTTTTTAAGAGACAAGGTTTCACCATGTTGATCAGGCTGCTCTCGAACTCCCGACCTCAGGTGATCCGCCTGCCTCAGCCTCCTAAAGTGCTGGGATTACAGGCGTGAGCCAATGCACCCTGCCTATACTTTTTTTTTTTTTTTTAAGACAGTCTTGCTCTGTCACCCAGGCTGGAGTGTAATGGCATGATCTCAGCTCACTGCAACCTCCACTTCCCGGGTTCAAGCAATTCTCCTGCCTCAGCCTCCCAAGTAGCTGGGATTATGGTGCCTGCCATCGCAGCTGGCTAATTTTTGTATTTTTAGAAGAGACAGTGTTTCACCCTGCTGGCCAGGCTGGCTGGCCTCAAACTCCTGACCTCAAGTGATCCAGCCGCCTTGCCCTTCCAAAGTGCTGAAATTACAGGCATGAGTCGCTGCACCCTGTCTCTAGTTTACTTTTTTATTTTCATTATCCTTTTGATTTCTCTTAGCCAACGGGCTTTTAAAACATATTGTAAGTATCTTCTTGATGAGTTAAGAGCTTCTAGAAAAAACAACCAAGTAAGGAATCCCAGCTTCAGCTTATTATAATATATGATATTATAAAAATTACTTGGAATTGGGAAGATATTTTTGTTGTTTTGTTTGAGATGTGGGAGAGGTCTCACTAAGTTGCCCAGGCCGGTCTCCAACTCCCAGGCTCAAATGATCCTCCCATCTCAGCCTCCCTAGTAGTTGGGACTACAGGTGTGCACTACCATGCCTGGCTAAGAATTAGGAGTTCTGGCTGTATTCTTCCCCACACAGCAACCATTCTTATCCACAGAGGTGGGTACAGCCACATGTTCAAACCCAGACACTGTTCCACAGGACCTATGCGATCTTGCTGTTCCTCCTGTCCTGAACGTGTGAATTCTGTACCCAAGGAGAGAAGCAGCTTTGGACTCAGGACAGGATTTCTACTTTCTAGGCACTGAAAATACCTTGCTGTAGATGGGAACTTGAAATGCTGATGGCAAGCGTGGACATTAAGGCACTGCGTGAGAGTGACTGTCTCTCACCCCCACCACTGCTCCTGGTCACCACGCCCCAAGACATGAAAAGCTCACCCTTCCCACCTCTCTCTCTCTCTTCTCTCTCTTTTTTTTTTCTTTTTTATTTTTTTTCTTTTTTGAGGTGGAGTCTCACTCTGTCGCCAGGCTGGAGTGCAGTGTCACAATCTCAGCTCACTGCAACCTCTGCCTCCTGGGTTCAAGTGATTCTCCTGCCTCAGCCTCCCAAGTAGCTGGGACTACAGGTGCATGCCACCATGCCTGGCTAATTTTTGTATTTTTAGTAGAGATGGGGCTTCACCCTGTTGACCAGGATGGTCTCAATCTCTTGACCTTGTGATTCACTTGCTTTGGCATCCCAAAGTGCTGGGATTACAGGAGTAAGCCACTGCACCCGGCCTCCACCTCTCTCGATGAAGGCTGCGGTGACGCAGGGAGGGGGGTAGCCAGAGTGGTTTCGAAATGGGGAAGCAGATCTCTCGTGAAAGCTACACTTTTGGTTGCTGGGCCTGAGCCGTTGTCTCATCTCCTTCCCCAGTGCAGCTGAGCACCTCCAGTCAGTGATGGATAGGAGTCTAACAGAACAAAGCCAAGCCAAAGAGAACAGGCAAGCTGGGCTCATGAGCAAGGCCACCACCAATGGAAGGTTATGCCAGGAGCTCTGAAGCCATCCCAAGATGTCGACAGATGCTTGGTTATCAGAAGTGCCAGATTACTGCTTGAAATTTTATAGAACCATGAGTTAACTGAAAGTAGTACCAGAATAATTACCAGATAGGCTAGACAATAAAAATAAGTTACACTACAAAATTTAGATTAAATTTTAGTAATATCTTCAGAAAATACTTTCTTCAGGCTCATGTCATTGAAATGTTCAGCATATACATGCATATAATTGTATATGCATATATATGTGTATATACACACATAAGCATATATATAGACACAAATATGTATATACATATACATGTGTACATATATATACGTATGTATATGTACATATGCATGTGTTTCTATATATCCCCCAGATCTAAATTGCCTGGACAAAAACATTTTCATTTTGCCCCTCTGGTTTCCCATCTTATTTTCACAACCTTCTTGTGCCATATTTTGAATGTATTCAAGTCTGTTTCCACATAAGATATTTATATATCATCAGAGCATCGCAATGATGTTTTTGCTTTTTAACAAAAAACACATTCATAGATCATTGGCTTATCATTTGAACGCCTTTTTATTAAAAATCAAGATTACACAAGCAATCACTGAGCCTTTGCTCCTGAGTGGCTAGGATTTCTAAGAAATGAGATTAATAATCTAATGCAATCGTGAGTATGTTTCTTATCCTGTCAATTGCACTCAATTTTTCTAGCTCAGAAAGATTTGAAGCCAGGTGTATGCCTATAGTCCCAGCTACTTGGCAGGCTGGGGTGAGAAAATCACTTTAGCCTAGAAATTTGAGGCCATCCTGGGCAATATAGGAAGACTGAATCTCAAAAAATTTTGTTTTGAATTTACACACACATTCCCATCTGTCATTTACATATACTTGGATGCCTAAAAGCCCTTTAGATGTTTAAAAGCTTAAGACACACCAGCCAAAAGAAGGCAGTGCCGCTGATGAAGAGGACCCTAAGGAATGGGAAAGATCTGATGGGGGCAAGAGTAATTCTGAATTGTTGTACCAGATAGCATGGCAAGAGAGTCGCCATTTCCCCTGTGGGGAGAACTCAGGGCCTGCAGCGAGGTGGGAATGCTCAGTCTGGGCCTCTGCAAGAACCTCGTTATCACACAGATAGCTCTCCCACCTCCGGGCTTGTTCAGTCCACTCTCCTGCTAACTGCCTCTTTGGTACCTACTTCTAATAGGATTGGGACCGCTCCTTAGCAGGTTACATGGGCAGTTTACAGAATGCAGGAGGTTTACTAGGTGACCTGGAAGTCCTTTCTGCTTTGTCGTGCTCTGGGGCAGACCAGAGGAGGTTGGAACTCTCCCCACACCCCACCCACACAACGTGAGCCGTGAGCCACACCCTCAGAGGCTCTGGCTGAGTTCGAGCCAGATTTTCCTGGAGCCAGGACCAGAGACAGAAGGAATATTCCAGGGCCTTTACATCCACCATTGCCTTTATTTTCTTTCTTTATTTATTTATTTTTGAGATGGGGTCTTGTTCTGTCACCCAGGCTGGAGTTCAGTGGGGCGATCTTGGCTCACTGCAACCTCCACCTCCACCTCCTGGGCTCAAGCGATTTTCATGCCTCAGCTTCCTAGGTAGTTGAGATTACAGGCATGCACCATCACGCCAGGCTAATTTTTGTATTTTTAGTAGAGATATGGTTTTGCCATGTTGGCTACGCCAGTCTCGAACTCCTGACCTCAAATGACCCACCCACAGTTGCCTTTAATCTTTACTACACATCAATGAGGAAAATGCTGTCATTCTCATTGTACAGATAAGGAAACTGAGGCTCAGAGAACTCAAGGAACTTGCCAAGGCTGCAGGGCTAGTTAGTAGAAAAGTCAGGATTGATTCCCACTCGGCCTGTGGACATTGACACCCCTCTCTCACCCACTCTAGCTCCCTCCATCCGAACCAAGGGACGCCCCAGGCTTCCACGACCCATCTCTGTTCTTACTTCAGTGGCCAGAGCCTAAGGTGACGGCACACTTGCACTTTTCCTCTTCCTTCCTCTCCCTAGGTGATTCCTGATGGTAATGGTGGCTGACGAAAGGCAAAGTGAGTTGAGGAAGATGAAGTATCTGGGTGAAGTCAGAGCTGCTCTTTCCCCGGCGGTGAGGAACAGGATTGCTCCTCACCACCTCCATGGGAGCCCTACTCCCGTCTCCCCAGGATGGGACCACGTGCCCTGGGGCAACGTCCAGCCCAGTGGTCAGTCGCCTCAAAGGCCTTCCTCACAGCCGGACTCGGTGGCTCATGCCTGTAATCCCAGCACTTTGGGAGCCTGAGGCAGGCAGATCACTCAAAGTCAGGAGTTTGAAACCAGCCTGGCCAAAAGGTAAAACCCTGTCTCTACTAAAAATAGAAAAATTAGTCGAGCATGGTGGCACATGCCTGTAATCCCAACTACTTGGGAGGCTGAGGCAGGAGAATCGCTTGAACCCGAGAGGCGAAGGTTGCAATGAGCCCAGATAGCACCACTGCCCTCCAGCCTGGGTAACAGAGGGAGACTCCATCTCAAAAAAAAGAAAAGTCCTTCCTCACCGTATGGAGACATCAGACCTGTATCAGATCCCGCCTACCCGTAAGATGGATGAGTTCTTGACACCAGTCCAAGGGGCAGAATCCCCAAGTTTCTGGAAGTTCCACAGACCCAGAGCCAATGTCTGATATCCTCAGAAGAAACCTCTAGAACTTTATGAAGCTTTGTTCAGGCCACACAAGGGGAAACTAGGGTTTGGAGGAGGGCCACGAGGAGGAGCAAGCCTGCCAATGTGACTCTGGAAAATTCCCCTTCCCAGGGAGCTCATGCCCTAATATCGTACAGACAGTGCCTTCCCTCCTAAGCCTGATGCAAGAAGACTCAGATAGGCAAGAACTCATAGCTTAGAAACTGAAGGCATGTTCTATGCCTGGCAGGGAACGTCGGGAGGAGCCAGCCCTTCTAGGTGGCAAGGAGGTTGTCTGTGCAAGGGTCAGTCCCAGCAGCACCATCTGTTGGTGAGCTCACTTTATTAAGGACATTTCCCGTGGAACGAGGTGTTTGTTTTAAAAGAAAAGCTGTTCGGCCAGGCTCGGTGGCTCACGCCTGTAATCCCAGCACTTTGGGAGGCCGAGACGGGCAGATCACAAGGTCAGGAGTTCCAGACCAGCTTGGCCGATATGGTGAAACCCCGTCTCTAAAGAATAAAAAAATTAAAAAAAAAAAAAGAAAAGAAAAGAAAGCTGTTCAAGGACACTAGTGCAGGTTCATCATGTGAGAAAGCCACAGGGGAACAGTAGAGGCAGGAATCCCCTGCTCCCCAGCTTTCTCTCCACATGGCCTCGCAGGAAGGTGCAGGAGCTGTGGACACCAGGGTACCCTGGAGCCCAGGACTTTGCTTGAGTAGGAGGGAGGCCAGCCAGCACAAGGAAAATCTTTAGAAACTGGGCTCAATTAAAGTTCCTGGATTATCTTTCCCCAACACCCTCCATACTCCTCCCTTTCCCCATTTAAAAAATAGACGAACTGGGCATGGTGGCTCACACTTGTAATCCCAGCACTTTGGGAGGCCAAGGTGGGAAGATCGCTTCAGCTCAAGAGTTGGAGACCAGCCTGGGCAAGATAGTGAGACCCCACCTCTACAAAAAATTAGCAGCCAGGTGTGGTGGCTGTAGACTACATGCCTGTGGTGTCAGCTATTCAGGAGGCTAAGGCAAAATCGCTTAAGCCTGGGAGATGGAGGTTGCAGTGAGCTGTGATCGCACCACTGTACTCCAGCCTGGACGACAGAGCAAGACCCTGTCTCAAAAAAATTTTAATTTGTTTTAAAGAATTTAAAAAGTTTGAAAAAGGAAGAAACAGTTGTTCAAAAGATTAACAATTGCCGTTCTCTGGGTCAAAATATTCCACACAGTGAACTTTCTCTGAAATCCTTTGCCCCGGAAAGGAAGTATTTGGATACACAGCATATTTCCTCCTAATTTTATCCAAAGAAGAAAATAAGCATTGAAATAGAAGAAGCTTAATTTTATTAATGTGCTGGGATGATGACGGTAATTCATTCGTATTTTTATTAAAGTAACTCTTTTTTTCCTTTTTTTCTGCCTAGATTTCAGAAGAGTAATTCTTAATGTTGAAATAGCTTAATAACTAACAGGCTCAGGGCATCTTCATTGCCCAGAGTAATTTCCCTGTGAAGAACTTTCAATGGCTCCCCATTGCCCACAGAAGGCCAAGCTCCTTGGCAAAAAACAGGGTCCTACTCCAGCCTAAGTTTTGATTCTTCTTTCTACCACAACTGAAGCAGGCTCTATTCTTCCCTCCATAACCTTGAGAACCATCATCTCATTCCTAGAATTGCCTTCTCCTTTATCTGTCCTCTGAATTCATCCCTTAGGATTCTGTTCAAATATTGTTAATACTTCTTTTCCTAATAATAATTTCTCATTCCCAATCATGTTCATTATTCTCCCCTCTTTTTTTTTTTTTGAGACAAGGTCTCTGTCACCCAGGCTGGAGTGCAGTGGCACGATCTCAGCTCACTGCAAACTCCACCTCCCAGGTTCAAGTGATTTTTGTACCAAGTAGCTGGGACTACAGGAGTGTGCTACACCCCTGGCTAATTTTTGTATTTTTAATGGAGATGGGATTTCATTATTTTGGCCAGGCTGGTCTCAAACTCGTGACTTGAGATGATCTGCCTGCCTTGGCCTCCCAAAGTGCTAGGATTATAGGTGTGAGCCACTGTGCCTGGCCTATTCTCCCCTCTTTGACTCCACGTTTAATCACTATATGTGTCTCATGATGCATTTAATGATTTGTTTGCCCATCTGTCCCTGCCACTACATTGTGATCTTAACAACCAAGAGCTTGGTGTTTGCTAATGGATACCTCCAGAATCTAGCATAGGATATTGAAAGGACGGTTTTAAGCATCACTTTGCTGTAAAGTGGGAAAAAATATTACCCGTCAGCATTTTCATGAGATTAATATTTTATGCAAAGGGCCTAGCATACTACCTAGAACATGGTACCTATCCATTAGCATCAGTATCCATAATACCAACAATATTCATATTATGTTTGTTAAATGAATGCTTAAATCTTGCTTTATAAAATTATGATCACATGGTCAGGCAAAAGTGTCCTTAATTAGATTTGGGCAAAGCTTGCAAGATAAGAGAAGGCAGTTTGGAGGCAAAGCTACAGGGTGAGTTCTGGAATGACTACACCTCCTTGCTGACTCACTTAGCCAGCTTCCAAGGCTCTACAAATTAGCCAGTGAGTATTAATCACCAGCCCAGCCCTCAAGGCAATCAGATCCAGGAGAGCAGCTGATAACATTCCTGGAGTTCTATCAAAACACTGAAGACTTATGAGGCAAGGACAATGCTGGATACGAACATAAATCAGGTGTTTTCTTGGCTCTCAAAGAGCTCACAATTTCACGCAGGCAGCAGAGACCTATACAAGGGACAATAGGACAAGCTGGAATTTGGCAAATGTTATAGTAGAGATACAAGCAAAATATATTGATGGCACCGAAGAATGCAAGATGAATTTTATTTGAGGGAATGGGAAGCAGGAGTGCAGGTTTATTCTGTGTCCATGCTGGGCTGGGGGTAGCTCATTTGATCTTCATAATATCGTGAGGTAGAGAATGTTGGCCAGGCGTGGGGGCTCATACCTGCAATCCCAGCACTTTGGAAGGCTGAGGCAGGAGTATCGCTTAAACCCAAGGAGTTCAAGACCAGGCTGGGAAACAAAGCAAGACCCCATCTCAACAAAAGAGTGTGAACCTACCTTAGATGAGCATGCTAAGGCCCAAGGAGGTGAGGTAACTTGGCTAAATCACACTGATAGTTACGCTAGGCTTCAAATGAAGGCCTTTCTGGTTTTGATGCCAACACTCTATGCACCAGCCTAATCCCCAAGGGAGCTGAACTGGCCACGTGGAAGCAGAGCAACCAAGTAGAGAGAATGAGTGTCCCATCTAGAAGGGATCATGTAGACAAAAATCCAAAGAAAAAGGTTCAAAGATGGTGTGTGTGTGTGTAAGAAGGGGGAATGGAAGGAGGGAGTCCTGCTTGAAAAAGCCTGACAGACTAGGGCCAGATCACCGAGCACTTTGAGTTTAGTCCTAAGATAACATTGTTGTTTTTTAAATAATGATAACAAAACTATAATAATAATATTATAGGCCGGGCACAGTGGCCCACACCTGCAATCCCAGTACTTTGGGAGGCTGAGGTTGGCAGATTACAAGGTCAGGAGTTCGAGACCAGTCTGGTCAACATAGTGAAACCCTGTCTCTACTATAAATACAAAAAATTAGCCAGGCATGGTGGCACACGCCTGTAATCCCAGCTACTCGGGAGGCTGAGGCAGGAAAATCACATGAACCTGGGAGGCGGAGGTCGCAGTGAGCCAAGATCAAGCTATTGCACTCCAGCCCAGGTGACAGTGTGAGACTCCATCTCAAAAAATAATAATAATAACAATAATAATATATAGTGCCTTTATTTTTTTTCAGTCTTATTGAAGTATAATTGGAAATGAATATTGTACACAGTACCAGATGCAGTGGTTCATGCCTTTAATCTCAGTGCTTTGGGAAGCCAAGGCGGGAGGATTGCTGGAGGTCAGGAGTTCAAGATCAGCCTGGGCAACATAACTCTACAAAAAAATTTGAAAATTAGCCAGTCATGATGGCATACACCTGTAGTCCTAGTTGTTTGGGAGGCTGAGGTTGGAGGATTACTTGAGCCTAGGAGTTTGAGGCTGCAGTGAGCTATTATCTCATTACTGCACTCCAGCATTCCAGCCTGGTGACAGAAAAGACCTTCTCTCAAAAACTTTTTCAAAAAATCGTATACAGTTGGCCAGGCACAGTGGCTCATGCCTGTAATCCCAACACTTTGGGAGACGGAGGCTGGTGGATCGCTTGAGTTCAAGGCTAGCCTGGCCAACATGGTGAAAACCCATCTCTACAAAAAGTACAAAAATTAGCCAGGCTTGGTGCGGTGCACCTATAGTCCTAGCTACTTGGGAGGCTGAGGTGGGAAAATCACTTGAACCTGGAAGGTGGAGATTGCAGTGCACCAAGATCATGCCACTGCACTCCAGCCTGGGGGACAGAATGAGACCCTGTCTCAGAAAAAAAAAAATGTATACAGTCTTGCATTCATTGAAGTATAGAGTAGATTAAAAAATAAAAATAATAAAAATAAATATTGTATACAGTAGGCCCTCTGTATCCATGGGTTCCACATCCATAGATTCAACTAACCATAGGTCAACAATTTTTGGAAAAAAATTTATGTTTCTATTGAACACAAACAGACTATTTTTCTTGTCATGATTCCCTAAACAATACAGTATAACTACTATTTACATAGTAGTTATATTGTATTAAGTATTATAAGGAATCTAGAGATGATTTAAAGTATACAGGAGGACTAGCCTGGCCAACATGGTGAAACTTCATCTCTACCAAAAAATACAAAAATTAGCTGGGCTTGGTGGTGCGCACCTGTAATCCCAGCTACGCAGGAGGCTGAGGCATGAGAATCACTTGAACCTGGGAGGCGCAGGTTCCAGTGAGCCGAGATCATGCCATTGCACTCCAGCCTGGGTGACAGAGTGAGACTCCATCTCAATAAATAAATAAATAAATAAAGTACACGGGAGGATGTGCATTGTATATGCAAAGACTACACCATTTTATATCAGGGATTTCAGCATATGTGGATTTTGATATCTTTGGTAGGGGTTGGTGGGGGTCCTGGAACAAATGCCCCACAGGTACCAAGGGACAACTGTATATTTAAAATGTACAATGTGACGTTTCAATACACATATACACTGTGAAATGGTCACCACAATCAAGCTAACTATCCTTCACCTCACATATCTTTTATTTTTTATTTTTATTTTTATTTTTTCAGATGGAGTTGCCAGGCTGGAGTGCAGTGGTGTGATCTTGGCTCACTGCAACCTCAGCCTCCTGGGTTCAAGCGATTCTCCTGCCTCAGGCTCCCAAGTAGCTGGGAATACAGGTGTGCACTATGATGCCCAGTTAATTTTTGTATTTTTAGTAGAGACGGGGTTTCACCATGTTGACCAGGATGGTCTCGATCTCCTGACCTTGTGATCCAACCACCTTGGCCTCCCAAAGTGCTGGGATTACAGGCGTGAGCCACGGTGCCCAGTCCTACTTTTTCTTTTTATTTTTTGTGGTGAGAACATTTAAGATCTACTCTCTCAGAGAATTTCAGGCATACAATCCGCTCTTTGAACTATAGTCACCGTATTGTACCTTAGATCCCCATTACTTATTCATCTTGCTTAGCTGAAACTTTGTACCCTTTCACCAACATTTCCCCATTTTCCCATCCCAACAGTCCATGGCCACCACCATTCTACTCTAATTCTATGAGTTCCACGTTTTTGGATTCTACCTACAAGTGAGATCATACAGTATTTGTCTTTCTGTGTCTGGCTTAAGTCACCCAACATACTGTCCTCCAGACTTACCAATGTTGTTACAATATAGTGCCTTTCTTACGACCAACTTAAGGGTATTTCTTTTTCCTTTTTTTTTTTTTTTAAAGACGGGTTTCACCATATTGGTCAGGCTGGTCTTGAACTCCCAACCTCAGGTGATCCACCCGCCTTGGCCTCCAAAGTGCTTGGATTACAGGCGTGAGCCACCATACCCAGCCAAGGGTATTTCATATCTATGATGTCCATTTCCTGCTGACATTTGCCCCATTTTATGGATCAGGACACTGAGACAAGCACTTGTTTCAATAACTTGTGCAAAGAAAGTCATGACACAAGAGGCAGAGCAGACCCTTGCATACCTAGTCCCTGACCATCTCCTGTGCTCTAGACAAAACGGAGGAAGATGTGAACCCTGAGCCTGAGTTCCCTCATCTGTAAGATGGAGATAATACCTACAGGGTTGTCTCAAAGAGATTTTGCAACTTCACAAGATTGCACAGCAGGGGTGGGGGTGTCAGGGAGGGAGGGAATCTACTGATAGGAAGATAAGCAAATATTTCCTGTAACCCTGGAAATGTCAATAGGGCCCTTAGCAAAAGAGTTCTAATGTTCAGAGAGACTATCTGGAAGAGAGAAATCTACAACTGAAAGAGGCTGTGATGATGGGCACTCAAGAAAGGAAACCACCACCTTTGCACATCTGAGCCACTAACAATGACTTTTGTTGCTGAACGGGCTTCTTTGCTCCTACTAGTAAAGTCTTGTCAAACAGGAAACAGGTTTGTAAGGCAACGGGGTCCCTCTGAGTTCAAACTTCGGCTTTCAAATGTTCTTACAAGATGCACAATTGGCACCGACTTACAGGAAATATTTAATTGGAATCGGAAGGCGCTGGCTCCACGGGCCTGGTTTTATATTGTCTACAGGCTTCTGCTGAAATGATTTTGGTGTGTGAGCATCAGTCACTCACTTATTTATATTTGCCAAGGGGGAGTAAAAGCAAAACATAGTCCAAGGGTGTTTCTGGGGCACAAGTGCAGTCTGCACAGGGTTAGGAAAAGAAGCGGGGAGAAAAACTGCCATGCAAAAATTCCTCTTTGAAAAGAGAAGGGCTGTGACTGGACCCGGAGTGACATATTTATGAGCTCAGTATCAGTTGCTTGAGCTGATAAGCATTGGTCATTAAAGGAAGGAAAAGTCACCTTTGTGTATGTAAAATATACAAGATTCATAGTCTGAAAAGACTGAACAGGAAAGCATTAGGTAAATAGAGGATATCCCTTAAAGCATAATGTGAAAATCAAACTACTTCAAGAAGAAAGAATGTAGGTGTTTCTTTGTAAGTGAGATGTTGAGAAAACTAATGACTCCTTAATTTGAAATCAACATTAACTGGCTGCCAGCCTATTGTGACTCAGTTCTGAAAATGTAGGGCAAAGAAGTGCCTCTTCCCCCAAAGCCCTTTGGTTCTCCTTTTATGTGTTCCCTGCCTGGCCTCCACACTGGCTGACAGGACGGGTTAACTGCATGGAGGTCAGGTGCTCAGATCTGCCTCTCAGTGACAGTGGGCAAATTACCTGTTTCTTCAAGTCGTCTTCCTCTTTAAAAAAACAAAAAACAAAAAAACTTTTGTTTTTATTTATTTATTATTTGTTTCTTTTAGAGGCAGAGTCTCACTCTGTCATCCAGGCAGACATGTAGTAACATGATCATAGCTGACTGCAGCCTCAAATTTCTGGGCTCAAGAGATCCTCCCACCTCAGCCTCCCAAGTAGCTGGGACTACGGGGCATGCCACTGTGCCCGGCTCTCTATTTCTTCATTTGCAAAATATGGATAATAATGGTCCTTGTCTCCTGAGATTGTGTGAGGATTACACTGGAAAATGCACGTCAGCTGCCTGCCCCTGAGCCTGATCTATAACAAGCATTCTATAAAGGTTAAGTTCTTGTTATCATTGTACCGTCTGGGCTTCCCAGAGATTTTCAAACTCCAGAGGAGTTTTGCAATTATTCCAACAAAGTGTCAAGGAATGAATTATTCCAATACCCTCAAAGAGGTAAGTTTAATTTTAACAACAATATGATAGTCTAGAGCACCTTGGAGGGTAAGGGCGGGAGTGGGGACAGAAGAGCATTTCCTGGAAATTCTATCATGATTTCATTTTCTAATCCCCAAACAACCTTGGTCCATGGGGATGCTGGCCCGCCCTCCCTCACCCCAGGCGTTGGTTTTTTTGCTGTCGTCAGCTCTGATGTCATCAGTGGCCCCTAGATTAGGCCTCCCAGAGTAGACAACAGTACCTTCCACCTCCCGTCCCCCTTCAGAGACAACTAACCCTTCCTTATCCCTTATTTCTACTTCCTCTCGGAACCTACAGGATTCCGGTCTGATAAGCATATCTGCATTAGAAGTCAGACTTTGCATATCTCAGGAGCCACCCTCACCCTCGGAATATTCACCTCCATAATCCACTAACTGGCCTGTCCCCATTCAGTCACAATTGTAGGTTCCTACAAAATGATGGTTTGTGACAAATGTTCTTCCCTCGGGCTAGGTTAGAAAAGATTTTCTCCAGAAGAAAACAGACTGGAAAAATACCTTGTTTTTGTAGAATGTTCTATCATGCAGGATAAACTTTTGTCCCTTTGCATCCACTACATACACTGTGTGACGTGCCCCTCAGGCGCTCCTGCTTGCCAGGGAGCTGACTACATGGGGCAAAAATTGCTCATGGAAGCCTCAGAAAATTTTTTAAATTTTTCTTTAAAAAAAAAAATTGATAGATAAGAGTTGTACTGACTGGGCACAGTGGTTCACACCTGTAATCCCAGCACTTTGGGAGGCTGAGGTGGGCCGATTGCTTGAGCCCAGGAGTTTGAGACCAGCCTAGGCAACATGGTGAAACCCTATCTCTACAAAAAAATTAGCTGAGTGTAGTGGCACACACTTGTGGTCCCAGCTACTTGGGAGGCTGAGGTGGGAAGTCAAGGCTGCAATGAGTCACGGTGGCGCCACTGCACTCCAGCCTGGGTGAGAGAGTAAGGCTCTGTCTCAAAATAAATAAATAAATAAATAAATAAATAAATAAAAAGAGCTGTGCGTATTTTGGGTGTCACATGTGATATTTTGATACCTGCATACAATGTGTAATGATCATATCAAGGCAACTGGCATATCCATCACCTCAAACTTTTTTTTTTTTAAAGATGGGGTTTCACCTTGATGGCCGGGCTGGTCTCGAACTCCTGACCTCAGGTGATCCACCCACCTCGGCCTCCCAAAGTGCTAAGATTACAGGCGTGAGCCACCGTACCCGGCCACTTCAAACTTTTCTCTTTGCATTGTGTTGAAAATTTCCTAAAAGCTCGTTTTTCAGCCTTGTTAGAAATAGAAGTGTGGGTACTCTCTCTCCCCTTTTTCTTTTCTCAAGCCTCTATGATCTCTTCCTCAGTAAAATACATTCCTAGTTCGATTTTAAGTCATTCCTCATAACCCCTGACCTGGGTTCACCCAAAATGAAAACCTCAGAGACATTGTAACACCCCTCTCCATCTCACACCTCACAAATCCATCAGCAAATTCTAGGTTGCTTCTGTTTATTTTACAAACCCACCCACTTCTCATCCCTTGCAGCGTTCCTGATCTGGTCCAACCCACCACTAGCTCCTACCTGGTTTTCTGCAAGAGTATCTTAACTGGGCTCCTGGCTTCTACCCTGTCCCTCTGGTGTCCATCTCCACATAGCAACCAGAGAGATCCTTTTAAAACTTAGCTTAGGCCTGGCACAATGGCTCACACCTGTAATCCTAGCACTTTGGGAGGCCGAGGCGAGTGGATCACTGAAGTCAGGAGTTCGAGACCAACCTGGCCAACATGGCAAAACCCCGTCTCTACTAAAAAATACAAAAAATTAGCTGGGTGTGGTGGTGCACACCTGTAATCCCAGCTGCGAGGGAGGCTGAGACAGAAGAATCTCTTGAACCCGAAAGGCAGAGGTTGCAGTGAGCCAAGATCACACCATTGCACTCCAACCTGTGCAACGAGTGAAACTCCGTCTCAGAAAAATAAATAAATAAATAAAATTTAGGTCAGATAATGTCACTTCTCTGCTCAAAACCCTCCAATCTCCCAACCCCATCCAAAGAAAAAATGCAGCCTCTATACGTCCTGCACGGCAAGGCTCTGTAGCCCCCAGCCTCTCTCCCCTCATCTGTTGTGCTCCCCCTTGCTCGGTCCTTCTGCAGCCACACTGGTCTCCTTGTGGTTCCTCCAACACGCCAAGCATAGCCGTACTCCACGGTCTTTGCATGTTCCATCTGCCCTGGATGGGTCTGTCCCAGATGGCCCCATGGCTCACTCCCTCACCTCCTTCGGCTCTTCCTTGGAATCTCACCTTCTTAACGAAGCCTCCCCAGACTGCCATATTTAAAATTGCAGCCCCTGCTCTCATAACCTCTAAGTTTATTTTTTTTTCTTTATTTTTCTCTGTATCATCGCCACCATTCAATAGGTATTTAGTTGATCCTTGTTTTGTTGAGTTTAGACCTCATCTCACTAGACCTCACTAGAATGTAAATTCCACCAGGGCAGGGGTTTTGCCTGCTTTGTCCCAGTATTCCAGTGCTTAGAGCAATACCTGATTCTAGTAGATGCGCTATTACATTTTATATTCAAGCTCAACAGATGAGTGAATAAGATGGACATGCTTCATCGCTGTCACAACTGATGTATTCATTCAATCAAGAGAGTAAGAACTGCTTAAATTCCATCTTCCACTGTTTAACAGCTGTGTGATGTGTAGCAAGACACTTAACCTCTTAGGTTAGGTCTTAGGTTCTGTTGAGTAAAATGAGAATGACAATGGTTCCACCTCATAAGATTGTGTGGCTAAATAAGTTTGTAAAGGCCAGGCACGGTGACTCATGCCTATAATCCCAGCACTTTGGAAGGCTGAGGCAAGCAGATCACTTGAGGCCGGGAGTGATGAAACCTGGCCAATATGATGAAACCTCATCTCTACTAAAAATACAAAAATTAGCCGGGCATAGTGGTGCATGCCTATTGTCCCAGCTACTCAGGAAGCTGAGGAATGAGAATCGCTTGAACCCAGAAGGCAGGGGTTGCAGTGAGCCAAGATCATGCCACTGCACTCCAGAGTGAGACTCTCTGTCTTAATAAAGTTATAAAAGGTGATTTGTCTAGCGCTTGGATACGTGTTAGATATATTTGAGAGTATTATTGTTGTTATTATTACTACTGTTCTTGTTATTCTCGGATAGCATGATACCCCAAGTAAAACTTTTCAGCCACTGGGTGGAAGAAAAAAGAACATGGAATCCTTTTATAACCAGCTACCAAATAGGAGAGTGGCTGCAACTTAGGAATCTGTTGAATTTCTCATTAGAAGCTGCTGCATTCTAATACTATAAAGTGCACCATTAATAACTTCTTTACAGAAGCCAAAAAAGGGCATGGTAGGAAGTAGGAAAATATTTTCCAAGCGCTGCAGATTACAAAATAGACTCCCTGCATTAATCAAGTGTTTTCTTCTTCCAATGGGGTAATCTCAAGTACATGACACAAGATAAACACAGAGCCATGCTCCATTAAATTTATGAAAGGATGTTGTTTATTTTTATCACATTTATTGAACTTGAAAGATATCCTTTAGTTCTCAAATCAACTTCAGCGTACATGTTTATTTCTGGGTTCCTGAGTGCTTTAGCAATTAACAAAGTTCTGATCTTTCACCTCCTGAAATACAGGCCAGTCACATGCCAGGACGCAGAGGGTTGAAGATGGTTTGGGTGGTGTTGCATGGCAGTGATATGTCGAGGTTTTACAGCAGCTTTTTCTGGTAGTTTAAAGTAATCTGAAATTCTGAAAGATTTAGAAAATGGGAGTGGGGCTGGGCACTGTGGCTCATGCCTGTAATCCCAGCAGTTTGGGAGGCTGAGGCAGGAGGATTACTTGAAGTCAGGAGTTGGAGACCAGCCTGGGCAACATAGAGAGATTCTAATCCTGCAAAAATGTATATAAAATAAATTAGCCAGGCATGGTGGCATGTGCCTGTCGTCCCAGCTACTCGGGAGGCTGAGGTGGGAGGATTGCTTGAGCCCAGGAATTTGAGGCTGTGGTGAGCTATGATCACACCACTGAATTCCAGCCTGGGTGACAGAATGAGACCCCAACTCTCAACAAAGAATGAAAAGAAAGGAAATGGGAGTAGTTCTGTCTGCCAGGAGAGTCAGTCGACTCCAGTTAGGCTATTTGGATCCTCACATAGGCCTCTAATGAATGGTAACAGCTCGACCCATACTTCCAAGCAATTTGGTGCTCTTGCCACTGCCTGTGCTAGGAGTGTCCAAGAAATAACCCTCATAACGCCTTCGCTAGCTGCAGGGGTTGACCTCCCTCAACCATGACCTGCCCTCAACCCTCCCCACTACTGCTGTTTTCCTTTCTGGAGAAGTCTGAGGAATGAAGAGGTCAAGGCTAGGATGATGGATGGAAGTTACACACATGTTGCCTCCAGCCCTGATTCTACACTCCCACTTCCCTGTCTTGGGGTCCGTCCGCTCAGGGAATTGTGAGGCAGAAGACTTCTCCATCTTTTATTCTTTACTATCCTCTTTGTTTGTTTGGTTGTTTGTTTGAGACAGAATTTCGCTCTGTCACCCAGGCTGGAGTGCAATGGCACAATCTTGGCTCACTGCAACCTCCACCTCCCGGGTTCAAGCAATTCTCCTGCCTCAACCTCCCCAGTAGCTGGGATTACAGGCACACACCACCATGCCCAGTTAATTTTTGTATTTTTAGTAGAGACAGGGTTTCACCATGTTGGCCAGGCTGTTCTGGAACTCCTGACCTCGTGATCCGCCCATTTGGGCCTCCCAAAGTGCTAGGATTACAGGTATGAGCCATCACGCCTGGCCTCTTTTCTATCCTCTTAATATCAGAAGTATCAAACTTATTTTTAACTCCAAATAAAGGTAAAATTGGGATCTCAGATATTTTATCATTTTTTGATGAGAGAGAATAGCTAAGAATAAAAGATGGAGAAGTCTTCATGGCCTAACAACCCCTGGTCCCCTTTCAGCTCAGAAACAGAGAAGAGGGACCCCAGGACAAGGAAATGCATCAGTGTGTACTGCCAGACAGAATCATGAGAAGTAGATCAATGCTCTAGGAGGGCTCAAGATACTCTCCAAATCATGGGCAGCAAGCATGCCATGACTAAAGTACTGAGGGCTGAGTGAGGCAGCCCTAGGGACTTGATTTCTAAGGCTTGCCGGCTCAAAGAACTTCTGCTATTAGACAGGAAATTCTGCAAGCTCCACATGCATCCCACTAACATTTCCAATAAATTTCCTTCCCAAAAGATTTAGTCCAGGGCCAGGCCAGTATCCTCCTCCCTACTCTCCACTAAACACACACACACACACACACACACACACACACACATACTCTCTCACACATGCACACATGCTGCACCCTCACTAGTATTATTAAGCTCCCAACAATTGCATATTCAAAAATCAACCTTGGCTGGGCACAGTGGCTCATGCCTATAGTTCTAGCACTTTGGGAGTCTGAAGTGGGAGGATCACTTGAGCCCAGGAGCTTGAGACCAGCTTGGGCAACATAGAGAGACCTTGTCTCTGCAAAAATTAGCTGGGTATGATGGCACATGCCTGTAGTCCCATCTTGGGAGGCTGAGGTGGGAGGATAACTCAAGTCCAGGAGTTCAAGGCTATAGTGAGCTATGATCTTGCCACTGTACTCCCTCCTGGGCAACAGAGTGAGACTCCATTTCAAAAAAAAAAAAAAATCAACCTTTCTGGACATTCAATTCACATCACAATGATAGTTGACACTGATACCTATGGTCAGATCTTCAGGAAAGCTTTTACTCCCATTAAAATATCAATCGTGAGCAGAATATATCCAGTGTACTCCCAGAAAAGGTTCCCTCTGCAGTGGGATGAAGACCAGCTTCCATTTCTCCCTCTGGGTCACCTGTCTCCAGTGCCCAGAATGATGAGAGGAGAACCCATGGCCAGTAGGGAATCCTGAAGCCTGATTATACCACTCCTTTGGAGGTGAGACCATAACAAGGCGATAACCAAAGTCAGGAAAAGATGCTCTTCATCACTGGCCTTTCTAAGAAAAGGCGAGGTCTTTGCATTTCACCTGAAAGAAAAGGTCACCCCAGAGGAGGAGGACACTAACATAGACATTCCTCACTAGTACTAGGAAGGCACTTATCCCACAGTGAAAGATAGTTAATGATTAAAACAACTTTGAAGACTGATAAAAAGGATGCTTGGAACTTCCTGATCAGGCTGAGAACATAATGACCTGGGGAACTATGTAAGGCAGAGTTTCTAACTTTCCCTTTGATTTATTTATTTTTTTGAGACAGAGTCTCGCTCTGTCACCCAGGTTGGAGTGCAGTGACACGATCTTGGCTCACTGCAACCTCCACCTCCCAGGTTTAAGCAATTCTTCTGCCTCAGCCTCCCGAATAGCTGGGATTACAGGCACGCACCACCACACCTGGCTAATTTTTGTATTTTTAGCAGAGACGGGGTTTCACCATGTTGTCCAGCCTGGTTTCGAACTCCTGAGCTCAAGTGACACACCCACTTTGGCCAAAATGCTGGGATTACAGGCATGAGCCACTGGGCCCAGCCTCTTT
>CAUYLG010053797.1:0-37650 GCA_963573385.1 Cacajao melanocephalus | reverse complement strand
GACTGGATAATAAAGCATTACTATGTGAAACTTGTTCTTTTTTTTTTGAGACGGAGTCTTGCTCTATCTCTAGGCTGGAGTACAGTGGCGCAATCTCAGCTCACTGCAACCTCTGCCTCCTGGGTTCAGGCAGTTCTCCTGCCTCAGCCTCCTGAGTAGCTGGGACTACAGGCATGCACCGCCACACCCAGCTAATTTTTGTATTTTTAGTAGAGATGGGATTTCATCATGTTGGCCAGGCTGGTCTCGAACTCCTGACTTCGTGATCTGCCCACCTCAGCATCCCAAAGTGCTGAGATTACAGTCATGAGTCACCGTGCCCAGCCTGAAACCTGTTCTTACAGATACATTTAGAAAATGCTTGAAGAGGCCAGGTGCAGTGGCTCATGCATGTAATCCTAGTACTTTGGGACGCCAAGGCAGGTGGATTCCTTGAGCCCAGGAGTTCAAGACCAGCCTGGGCAACATAGTGAGACCCCGTCTCTATTTAAAATAAAAAAAGAAAATGCTTGAAGAACCTGAATGCATTGGAGTTGGAAGGAACTGTAAAAATAATTTTCTAGACAATTTAAATTACTGCAAGTGTGATCTTCAGAGGAAAAGATTATATGATGTGGAAACTCCTTTTCTAAACTATTGTAAAATTTGAATAATACTCATTTTTACAATTCTCTGCAGCAGATCAAAATCTCTTTAGACTGTAGTTTGTTAGGTTCTTGCTCTGAGGAGGCAGAACAGTTGCTTCTTTACCATTTGTCTTTTACGTGCTTAGAATAAAATTATGAAGTCTTTCTTCAGCCTTCTTATATCCAGTTTCTTTAATCTTTCCTTATGGTTCTTGTTTCTCTACTTTTTCCCTATGGTTTCTTCTGAAAATCTAAATCCTCCATGCTGTTTTGTTTAAATAGCTCTCTGTAAACTCTAAAGTGTTATGCAAATGATACGTTATTTTATTGTTACAAAGGCGGTAGACCCTTGAACTCCATGTTTACGAAAGTAGTCCAGTGCTTGCGTTGTTGTTGGCGTTGTGGTTGTTGTTGTTGTTGTTGCTGTTTTGGTTTTTTGGATTCTCAAGTTCTGCCTCAGGATCTCCAATGTTTGCTTTTAATGGTTCTTGGACAATCAATGCTGTTACTGAAAAATTTGAGGTTCATATTTTTACACGCCATGGTCCATATCTCATCATTTTCCTAATTCTTATAACCATTTTATTTAAATTCAGTTCTGATGAACATACACCAGTAGAGGATGAAGAGCCAAAGAAAAGCACTACTTCAGCTTCTACTTCAGAAGGTATTTAAAAGAAAAAGAAAGAAAGAAAAAAAAACCCAGAGGGTATTTTTAAAATACAGAGCTATTTTATTGAGAGGTTTTAAAAAATCCAGGTTTTTTTGGATTTTGTTTGTTTTTTGACATGGAGTCTTGCTTTGTTGCCCAGGCTGGAGTGCAGTGGCGTGATCTTGGCTTACTGCAACCTCTGCCTCCCAGGTTCAAGCAATTCTCCTGCCTCAGTCCTCTGAGTAGCTGGGATTACAGGCACAAGCCACGCCCAGCTAATTTTTGTGTTTTTAGTAGAGATGGGGTTTCACCATGTTGATCAGGCTGGTCTCGAACTCCTGACCTCATGATCCACCCACCTCGGCCTCCCAAAGTGCTGGGATTACAGGTGTGAGCCACTGTGCCCTGCCTAAAAAATCAGTTTGTAAATAGTTGAACATTAGACTTTGCTTTTACTCAAATTGCCCATCTTTTTCTTTTGATGTTCAGAAATAATTTTTTAGAATATAATTTTTTATTTGGGTTTTCTTAGAAGAAAGAAAGAAGAAGAAGAAGTCTAGCCATTCAAAAGAAAGGTCCAAGAAAAGGAGAAAGAAAAAATCATCAAAAAGAAAACACAAGAAGTATTCTGAAGATAGCGACAGTGACTCTGATTCTGAAACAGACTCCAGTGGTAAGAAAGCCAACAGCATTCTGCAAGCCTTGCTTCAAAACTAGTTTTACTTCTTAAAACATATTTTAGAAGAAGGTTCCTGGAAACAATAATAATACTGAAGAGTTTTTGAATGCTTGCTAACGTTGTGCCAGGTACCCCGATAAGCGCTTTATATTCATTATTGCCATTTAATCCATACAGTAGCTGTAAGGGACATCGTATAGATGAGGAAGTGGAGGCAGAGCAGGTTATAAGTACTATCCCCAAGGTCACACAGTTGGGATTCAAACCTAAGCGATCTGACTCCAGATTGGATGTGCATAGTTGTACAAGGCATGTGCCACCAGACCAAGTCAGGGGGTTGGGCTCTACCAAAGTAAGCCTTACAGGGCTGCATCATTGGAAGGGCTCTTTTATGTAATTCTCATACCCAATGAGCACCTCTGTATACTTTTCAAAAAGGTATGCCATAAAGTGCCCCCTTCATGCCGGCTGCTGATTTGTGGAAGGCACCCTATCTGGGATAGTGCATCACAAATAGCCTCCTTTTTGTACTCTCTCCTGGCTGATGATTGACCAGAAGGTGCCTCCTCAGGGGTTAGCATTACACAAAGGTTCACCTTCCTCTGATATCAACCAAGTTTCCTGGCCCTCCCTATCACTGCTCTTCCTCAGTTCTGGAAGACAGAACTTCCAAATATTTCTGTATGCATCCCTTAAAAAGAGACATTTTTATACTTAACTGCAACACTGTCTCACACAGTGAAATTAGTAATAGTACCCTATATCACCAAATACCTACTTAAAATCCTTCAATAGCAATCCATAGCCTTCAGGGTAAAGTTCAGACCCTGACTCACCTCTCTCTCTAATCACATATACCCTGTTACACTCTCTTGCACCATCCTCTGTAATCTTAAAACTACTTTCTGGGCCGGGCACAGTGGCTCAAGCCTGTAATCCCAGCACTTTGGGAGGCCGAGGTGGGCGGATCACGAGGTCAAGAGATCGAGACCATCCTGGCCAATATGATGAACCCCCGTCTCTACTAAAAATGCAAAAATTAGCTGGGCGTGGTGGCGTGCGCCTGTAGTCCCAGCTACTCGGGAGGCTGAGGCAGGAGAATTGCTTGAACCCAGGAGGCAGAGGTTGCAGTGAGCCGAGATTGTGCCACTGCACTCCAGCCTGGCACCTGGCGACAGAGTGAGACTCTTTCTCAAAACAACAACAACAACAGCAACAACAAAAACTACTTTCTGTCTGCTTAGTATTCCCTGTTTTTTCTCTTAATTGTTACTTGGTAGAGAGGCCCTCTGCCTACAATGCCAGTCCCTCCCTCCATCTAGCTTCGTTTACTCATTTCACCAATGAGCATGCAGTAGTACTTTTGTAATCAAAGAACTACTTTAAGAGTCACCTTTCCTGGTCAACCATTCCTCAACCTCCCTCCCCAAATCAGTCTGATTTTAAGACTCCTCTGTGTGTCTAGGCTCCCCAAGCTTCTCTCTATCACTCCAGTCTTTATTGATCTCTTTACCTATCTGTCTCCTCCATTAGACTGAGCTCCTGGAAAGCATTCTGTCTCCCACCTCCAACACCCACATAGTTTTCTTTCCCTTTTTATCATGAACATATTTAAATATTGAGAAAAGTGAAGAGAATAGTATAATTAATACCATATGCTTATCACCTAGATTTGGCAGTTGCTAGTATTTTTACATATTTACTTTAAAATATGGGCTTTTTGCTGAGATATTCAAACTCAATTACAAATATCATCATACTTCCACCCTAAATATTTCTGTATGCATCCCTTAAAAAGAGGCATTTTCCTACTTAACCACAACACTGTCTCACACAATAAAATTAATAATACCCTATATCACCAAATACCTAGTGACTTTAATTTCTATGTTCATAGTACCTCTTACAGTTCCTGACAAATAGCAATAAATGTTTCAATGAGGTAATTTCTTTGTAATAATAAATGGGACAGCAATAGGATAGTTACCTACTCAAAAATACTACGGTTTTAGAGTTAAAAAAAATTTTTCTTAATTGTACTATGCTTTAATTTGCAGATGAAGATAACAAAAGGAGAGCAAAGAAAGCCAAGAAAAAGGAAAAGAAGAGGAAACACAGATCGTCAGTTTTTTAAGTTTTATTATGGAAAATTTCTTTTTTTTTCTTTTGAGACAGAGTCTTACTCTGTCGCTCAGACTGGAGTGCAGTGGTGTGACCTCGGCTCACAGCAACCTCCGCCTCCCTGGTTCAAGCAATTCTCAGTCTCAGCCTCCCAAGTTGCTGGGATTACAGGCACCCACCACTGTGGCTGGCTAATTTTTGTGTTTACTTTAGTAGAGACGGGGTATCACCACGTTGGCCAGGCTGGTTTGGAACTCCTGACCTGAAGGGATCCTCCCACCTTGGAGTCCTGAAGTGCTGGGATTACCAGCATGAGCCACTGCGCCCAGCCAGAAAATTTCAATCGTATATAAAATTACGTAAAATAGTATAATGATCCCTCCTGTACCCGTCATGCTGTCTAAATAATTATCAACTGATGGGCAATATCTACCATCCATCATTTGTTTTTGAATCAATCGCAGATATCATTCCATCCATAAGCAGTTGAGTACCTTTCTCTAAAAGATAGGTATTCTTTAAAACAAAACAAAAAACTGGCCAGGCACAGTGGCGCTTATCTGTAATCCCAGCACTTTAGGAGGCCAGGCAGGAGGATCACTTGAGCCCAGGAGTTCAATATCAGCCTGGGCAACATAGCGAGACCCTGTCTCTATATTTAAAAAAAAAACAAACCCATAATCACAATGCTATTAGCATGCCTAAAACATTTAATAATAATTCCTCAATTCTCAGCAGTTTTTTCTATAGTTTATTCTAATCAGGATCCAAATGATATCCATAACTTAACAGTGATTGTATTCTTATGGTATTCTTTGGCATGTTTTCTGTCCTCTGTATTTCCAGTAGATTGCTAGGTCTAGAGGCCTGACAAGGTTCAGGTTTGAGTTTCCATAGGTGGTACTGTGAAGGTGGTACTGTCAGGAGGCATATAATATCTGGTTATCCCTTTTTGTCTTATTAACAGCCACTGATGGTCATTATCTTGATCCATTATTTCATTAGGGGTTGTAAAATGTTGATAATCTAATCCTGGCTTTATCCTTCATTTATTAGGCAGAATAATTCTATAAGAGAAACTTACCCTCATCAACTATTTAAATACCCTGAAATATAGTTTATATGGTAAGAGCAGGATAATTTTGTTTGTTTTATGACTTTTCAAATAATGAATTGGATTTTTTTAAAGTATCATTATGAACCCACGGATTTAAATATATTTGACCTATTTTAATTCATTACACATAAAGTTATTTGTAATGCTCAAATTGTTGAGACTTTTTAGGCTGTTTTATTTCTGCTTTCTACAACATGAAAACTGTATTTCATTGTTCCTTTTAGTGATTTTTTTTTCTTTTTTTTGAGACAGTGTCTTACCCTGTCACCCAGGCTGGAGTGCAGTGGCAGGATCACAGCTTACTACAACTTGGACCTTCCAGGATCAAGCCATCCTCCCACCTCTGCTCCCACCTCTCCGACCTGGAACTATCGGCGTGTGCCACCACACCCGGCTAATTTTTGTATTTTTTGTAGAGACAGGATTTCGTCATGTTGCCCAGGCTAGTTTCTAACTCCTGGGCTCAAGTGACCCACCCGCCTCAGCCACCCAAAGTGCTGGGATTACAGGGGTGAAACACCATACCCAGCCTCCTTTAGTGATAATTTTTTTGTTGCCCTTTTTAAGATGGGAGTCTCGCTCTGTTGCCAGGCTGGAGTGCAGTGGTGCGATCTCGGCTCACTGCAACCTCTGCCTCCCAGGTTCAAGTAATTTTTCTGACTCAGGCTCCCAAGTAGCTGGGACTACAGGTGCCCACCAGCATGCCCAGCTAATTTTTGTATTTTTAGTAGAGATGGAGTTTTACCATGTTGGCCAGCATGGTCTAAATCTCTTGACCTTGTGATCTACCCCCCTCAGCCTCCCAAAGTGCTGGGATTACAGGCTTGAGCCACTGCACAGGGCCTAGTAATAATCTTTATAGCAAAAGATGATTTGGTTAAATAAGTTAGAATTTTAGAAACAAATTGTTTAGACACAGTGTCTCACTCTGTTGCCCTGGCTGGAGTGCAGTGGGCCAATCATAGCTTATTGCAACCTTGAACTCCTGGGCTCAAGTGATCCTCCCACCTCAGCCTCCTGAGTAGATTGGACTACAGGTGTGTGCCACCACACCCAGCTAATTTTTTTATTTTTATTTTATAGAGACAGGGTCTTACTATGTTTCCCAGGATAAGTTAGAAGATTTTTTTAAGTAAAATTATCTAGCAAGTTTGAATAAGCTGGGAATTCAGATCATTTTATTGTCACCTTTCTTTGCCTTGAAAAATTAAGATGTATAGTCACCAGTTCAAAATTTAAAAAAAAAAAAATGAGAAAAATTAAGATGCCCTCTAACATAGGAGGATAAAGTGAATTTGTATCAAATTGTAATCCCTATAGGAAGAAATATAAGAAAAAGAAGTCTAAGAAGAGCAGAAAAGAGTCCAGTGATTCAAGCTCTAAAGAATCCCAAGAAGAGTTTCTGGAGAATCCCTGGAAGGATCGAACAAGTAGGTTCTTCTGACAGACTTTAACTAAAAACAGATGAAATATTAAAGTAACCAATTAGTCAGAATGTGAATGTGTTTCTTAAATGTCTTTCATGCAGAGACTGAAGAACCTTCAGATTTAATTGGCCCAGAGGCTCCAAAAACACTTACCTCTCAAGATGATAAACCTTTGAAGTAAGTAGCAGTGTATTTATAATATCTAAAGTACCTTCCAAAAAGTCTGGTTCTAACTTACCTTGACAAGCTTATGTCACTCTATTCTCTTATTTCTACTCTAGGTTCCAGCTGAGCTAGACTACTATATACTCCCTGTGCTTACTGTGCACTTTCCAATTTTTATGCCATGTTCAGCTTGTTTCTTCCTCCAGTATACCTTCCCTTCTTTTCCCTGCCTTCTATTTTCTTCCCTATCCCCAGTTTCTTCCTGTTAAAATCCTTGCTATCCTTCAAAGCCCTTTTCAAAAGGAGATGCATATGCTGATTCCCAGTACTTCCCCTCCACAAGTAGGTGTGATTTCTGTTTCTCTTTAATCTTCACAGAACTTTTTATTCCTTTTTTCTCTTATTTTTTTATCAGCAGAATTTTTTTTTGGGAGACGGAGTCTCACTCTGACACCCAGGCTGGAGTGCAGTGGTGCAATCTTGGCTCAGTGCAACCTCTGCCTCCTGGGTTCAAGCAATTCTCCTGCCTCAGCCTCCTGAGTAGCTGGGATTACAGGCACTTGCCAGCACACCCGACTAATTTTTTTGTATTTTCAATAGAGACAGGGTTTCACAAGTTGGTCAGGCTGGTCTCAAACTCCTGACCTTGTGATCCACCTGCCTCAGCCTCCCAAAGTGCTGGGATTACAGGTGTGAGCAATCACGCCCTGCCTAGAATTTTTTTTTTTTTTTTTTTGAGATGGAGTCTTGCTCTATCTCCCAGGTTGAAAGACAGCAGCATGATCCAGTTTCCCTCTCTCCCAGGCTGGAGTGCAGTATCATGACCTTGGCTCACTGCAACCTTCACCTCCCGGGTTCAAGTGATTCTCTTGCCTCAGCCTCCCGAGTGGCCAGGATTACAGACGCCCACCACCACACCCGGCTAATTTTTGTATTTTTAGTAGAGATGGGGTTTCACCATGTTGGCCAGACTGGTCTCGAACTCCTGACCTCAAGTGATCCACCTGCCTCAGCCTCCCACAGTTCTGGGATTACAGGCGTCAGCCACCACGCCTGTCCTTTTTTGGATTTTCCTTTTTTCTTTTTTTTTTTTTTTTTTTTGAGAAAAAGTCTTGTTCTGTCACCCAGGCTGGAGTGCAGTGGCAGAAACTTGGGTCACTGCAACCTCCGCCTCCCAGATTCAAGTGATTCTCCTGCCTCAGCCTCCTGAGTAGCTGGGATTACAGGCATCTGCCGCCATGCCCGGCTAATTTTGTATTTTTTGTAGAGATGGGGTTTCACCATGTTGGCCATGCTGGTCTCAAACTCCTAACCTCAGGTCATCCGCCTGCCTCGGCCTCCCAAAGTGCTGGGATTACAGGCGTGAGCCGCTGTGCCTGGCATACTTTGGATTTTTTAAGAGAAAAAGGGAAAAGGGAATCAGCTGGAGGCGGAACCAGTAATGGCAGTGCCTGTAGGGATAAATTAATCCATAATTGTAAACCATGAATCTACACTCACATCAGTTCTTTTCTTTCAAAATATCTCTGCATTTCTGGATTAGTTGTATAGGTCATATTGCAGTGCAATGTTTAATACACTAATTAGGACAAAGTAATTCACATTGAGCTTCCTAGCACACTACTGCTGAGCACTGTTATTCCTACTCGTCTGAGAGAAAATGTGGGGTTTATTTGTGTTCTCTTTAGATTATGAGCTTTTAATATTAAAATGATTTAATGGACCTTTCCTGAATTGTGAATTACTTTGTAGCTATGGCCATGCCCTGTTACCTGGTGAAGGTGCAGCTATGGCTGAATATGTAAAAGCTGGAAAACGTATCCCACGAAGAGGTGAAATTGGCTTGACAAGTGAAGAAATTGCATCATTTGAATGCTCAGGTTATGTAATGAGCGGTAGCAGGTATGTTCTTGGCATTAAGCTCAGTTTCCGTGATTAGATCTTTTTCTTCTTTTTTACTACCAGAATTATATTTTGGTAATTGATATTTATTAAGTGACTGTTTCTTATGAAAAGTAGAGTATAAATATTGGTTTGATATTAGTTTTGTTGGTATAACATGGTTTTCTGAAATTCCAAGTTTATATGCAACTCAGCCTCAAACTCAGCTATAGCTCTGACTTCAAAGAATCAATCTTTCCAGTGACCTTTCCTAGTTGATATTTAGGTACAGATATTTTATCCACTGTAGGATGTAGTTAAAATCAGCTATTTATCTCGGCCCGATGAGGAATGTGGCAATTAGGAAAATATTTTCACAAGACAGTGTTTCCTGGTTATAAGTTTGTCTCCAGTTATTTATGGACCAAGATTTCTGAGACTAAATAACAGAAAAAGATGATAAAAGACATTGGTCAGCTGAAAACATGTTCTGGCTAATAAATAAATAAATAAATAAATCTTTAAAAGACATTGGATTCAGCATGAGAAAAGGAATATAAAATTAGAAAAGCAAAAAGTACCAGGAAGAACCAGGAGAATGAGCTAATAGGGTGGCAGTACTTAGATCAAATTCAATTTTGGATTCTTTAAAACTTGATAAACTTTTTAAAGTAGTTAATTTTTAAATGACATTGAAGGCAAATATTTGCAGAAATGCTAAAGCACCTCCAGAGTCTTGGAATTCTGAGGACCAATATTTGAAGCATTGCATTGGAGGACCCACACAGTAAGGCAAGAAAAAGAAATTAGAGGCATAAAGGTTGGAAGGGAAGGCTGGGCATGGTGGCTCACGCCTGTAATCCCAGCACTTTGGGAGGCCAAGGCGGGTGGATCGCTTGAGCCCAGGAGTTGGACTAGCCTGGGCAACATGGCAAAACTCCGTCTCTACCAAAAACACAAAAATTAACCAGATGTGGTGGTACGGGCCTGTAATCTCAGCTACTTGGGAGGCTGAGGCAGAAGAATTGCTTGAACCCAGGAGGCAGAGGTTGTAATGAGCCGAGATCACAACTCTGCATTCCAGCCTGGGTGACAGAGCAAGACTCGGTCTGAAAATAATAATAATAATAAGGATTGGAAAGGATGATATAACAATGTCATTTTTGTGAATGACATTGTGAATGATTTGATTGTTTACATAGAAAATCCCGAAGAATCTTCAGATGAATTATAAATAAGAGGAGGGTTTAACAAATGCTTGGATATAAGGTTAATACACAAAAATCCATTGCATTTCTACTTACCAGCAACAGACAACTAGGAAATGTAACTAAATAAGAAGAAAACAACATTTATAACAGTGTCTGAGAATATGAAGGACTTAAGAATAAATCTTAACAAAAGATGCCCATGGCTCTGTAGGGAAAACTACATATTCAATACAGTTCCGTTAAAAATGAAATGCATTTCTATTCAACAACAACAGAAAACTAGAAAGTGCCACTAAGTAAGAAGAAAACATTTGTAACAGTGTCAGAATATGAAGGACTTAAGAATAAATCTTAACAAAAGATGCCCAAGGTTCTATGGGGGAAAATGTAAAACATTAATAGTCTGTATATTCAATACAGTTCCAATCAAAATCACAACACAGTTTTTCATGAAACTTACTAAGCTGGTTCTAAAATTTGTATGTTAGACTAAAAGGACAAGAAGAGCTAGGTCCCTTCTGAAGAAGAGCAAGAAGGTAAGATTAAAGAAAACTTAAATAACTGGAGAGATACCAGGTTCATGGATAGGAAGGCAATACTGTAAAGTTGTCAGTTCTTCCCAAACTGATCTGTATATTCAATACAGTGCCAATCAAAATCACAGCACAGTTTTTCATTAAACTTTATAAACCAGTTCTAAAATTTATATGTTAGACTAAAGGACAAGAATAGCCAAGTCACTCCTGCGAAAGAAAAGCAGGAAGGTAAGATTTGCCCTACAAGATAGGAGGACCTATTATGAAGCTTACAGCGCTTTAGAAAGCATGGGAGAACAACTGAATAGTTCAATGGAATAAAAGTCAGGCCAGGCATAGTGGCTTGCGCCTGTAATCCCAACACTTTGGGCAGCCGAGGCGGGCGGTTCACCTGAGTTCAGGAGTTCAAGACCAGCCTGGCCAGCATGATGAAACCCCATCTCTACTAAAAATACAAAAATTAGCCAGGCATGGTGGCAGGCACCTGTAATCCCAGCTACTTTGGAGGCTAAGGCAGGAGAATCCCTTGAACCCAGGAGACAGAGATTGCAATGAGCTGAGACCTCGCCATTGCACTCTAGCCTGGGCAACAAGAGTGCAACTCTGTCTCAAAAAATATACAAATAAAAATAAAATTCAGAGCCCAAAGACAGCCATACATGTATGGAACTTCAGTGTATGAAAGAGATAGCATGTCGGATCAATGGGGAAAGAAAAAACCATTCATTAAGTGAAATAGGAAAGAAATGGTTATTCATATGGAAAAAGATGAAAGTCGGACCGTATATCACCAAATATAAAAGGCAATGCAGCATCCGTACTCAGAGACAACAATTTAAAAAAAATTTTTTTTTTTTAAAGCAATGCAGCAGTTGGGCGCAGTGGCTCAGGCCTATAATCCCAGCACTTTGGGAGGCCAAGGCAGGTGATTCATTTGAGGCCAGGAGTTCAAGACCAGCCTGGCCAACATGGCAAAACCCCATCTCTACTAAAAATATAAAAAGGAGCCAAGCGTGGCGGCGAGGCCTGTAATCCCAGCTACTCAGGAGGCTGAGGCAGGAGAATCAGTTGAACCTGGGAGGTGGAGTTTGCAATAAACCAAGATTGCACCACTGTACACTCCAGCCTGGGTGACAGAAGGAGACTTGGAAGTTAAATCCACTGACCAAAAACTGCTCTTCATTTACAGATTTAGACTTGGTTCTTTTTTTTTTTTTTTTTTGAGATGGAGTTTCACTCTTGTCTCCCAGGCTGCAGTACAGTGGCACCATCTCGGCTCACTGCACCTTCCGCCTCCTGGATTCAAGCGATTCTCTTGCCTCAGCCTCCTGAGTAGCTGGGATTACAGGCCCCTGCCACCAAGCCCAGCTAAGTTTTGTATTTTTAGTAGAGACGAGTTTTCACCACGTTGGCCAGGCTGGTCTCGAACTCCTGACGGCAGGCGATTTGCCACCTCAGCCTCCCAAAGTGCTGGGATTATAGGTGTGAGCCACCATGCCCAGCCTAGACTTGATTCTTTCGGTTGTATGGTAAATTAGAACCTTGGAGGAAGTTCCACCTGGTTAATGACAACATAAATCTTTTATCTATCCTACTATCAATTCCACAAAGGCAAATGGATATATCACCTAGGAAGTTTAATAATTTGCCCATTTCTAGTTGCTTTACTGGAAACAAATTAGGCATTATACCCTCAGTGTTAGAATTTTTTTTTTTTGAGGTGGAGTTTCACTCTTGTTGCCCAGGCTGGAATGCAATGGTGCAATCTCGGCTCATCGCGACCTTTGCCTCCCAGGTTCAGGCAATTCTCTTGCCTCAGCCTTGCGAGTAGCTGGGATTACAGGCATGCGCTACCACGCCCAGCTAATTTTGTAGTTTTAGTAGAGACAGAGTTTCTCCATGTTGGTCAAGCTGGTCTTGAACTACTGACCTCAGGTGGTCCGTCCGCCTCAGCCTCCCAAAGTGCTGGGATTATAGGCGTGAGCCACAATGCCTGGCCAGTATTTGAAATTAATGATAGCAGCCCAGGCGCGGTGGCTCACACCTGTAATCCCAGCACTTTGGGAGGCCAAGGCAGGTGGATCACTTGAGATCAGGAGTTTGAGACCAGCGTGGCCAACATGGCGAAACCCCATCTCTACTAAATATACAAAAGTTAGCCGATCATGGTGACACATGCCTGTAGTCCCAGCTACTCCAGAAGCTGACGTGGGGGAATTGCTTGAGCCCGGGGGGCCAAGGTCCCAGTGATCGAGATAGCACCACTGCACTCCCACCTGGGTGACAGAACCAGGCTACGTCTCAAAAAAAAGGAAACGAAAAAAGGATAACATTTACTATGTTGACAGGAAATCAGAGATCATTATTTGAATACTGGAAATGAATCAAAGGACATGTCAGGGCCAGGTGCAGTGGCTCACACCTGTAATCCCACCACTTTGGGAGGCTGAGGTGGGCAGATTATTTGAGGTCATAAGTTCGAGATCAGCCTAGCCAATGTGATAAAACCCCATCTCTACTAAAATACAAAAATTAGCTGGGCCTGCTGGTAGCCGCCTGTAATCCTAGCTACTCAGGAAGGAGGCTGAGGTGTGGTAATCACTTGAGCCCAGGAGTTGGAGGTTGCAGTGAGCCGAGATCATGCCACCCCACTCCAGCCTGGGGGACAGATCAAGACTCTGTCTCAAAAAAAAAAAAAGGGGGGGATGTGTCAGGCAGCTAAAATATTAATAAGTGATCTTTTGGAAGTTTAACCTGTTTCAAAAAATAGTTTTTATTTGTCAGCTCTTAAATAGGCCACTCTATTAAGAAAGGATTAATGAGGATATACTACGAAAATAATTACTGAGAAATTAAGCCAAAAATAAAATTCTCTCCAGGCATCGCCGAATGGAGGCTGTGCGACTACGAAAAGAAAACCAGATCTATAGTGCTGATGAGAAGAGAGCCCTTGCATCCTTTAACCAAGAAGAGAGACGAAAGAGAGAGAACAAGATTCTGGCCAGTTTTCGAGAAATGGTTTACAGAAAGACCAAAGGGAAAGATGACAAATAAGGATTTTCTGATTGTCCAGAAGACATTTTTAACAACAAAAACGAAAGTCTAGGTTCCACACATACATACAAAAAGATTGTCATGCTCTGAGAAAGCTTTACATTGCTACTGTGCCTTCTATTTAATTCTTTCAGTCCTTCAGTAAAAAGCTGCTTATTGATAGAACTTTAGCAAGTTCTTTGGGTTATTTTGGATTGACCACAATAACTTTCTGGTTTAAAAATCCAAATTATGAACTGGGTGCAGTGGCTCACGCCTGTCAATCCCAGCACTTTGAGAGGCTGAGGTGGGTGGATCATCTGAGGTCAGGAGTTTAAGACCAGCCTGGCCAACATGGTGAAACCCTATCTCTACCAAAAAAATACAAAAATTAGCCAGGCATGGTGGTGGGCATCTATAATCCCAGCTACTCGGGAGGCTAAGGCAGGAGAATGGCTTGAATCCTGGAAGCGGAGGTTGCAGTGAGCCAAGATCATGCCACTGCACTCCAGTCTGGGTGACAAGAGCGAAACTCCATCTCAAAAAAAAAAAAAAATCTAAATTATGAGTAAAATTCTGTATTGGAGGAGGTGGCATGGACAAAAAGTGAGATGAGAAACTTCAGTCTCATACCATGAGACACTGTTGCTATTAGCTATATGTGATGCCTGCCCCACCCCCACCTCTACTCCAACTGAACTTTTGGGAAATTATCACTCCTCTGTGTTGAATGTGTTATAAATGGACTTCATAGAAACACATAGGAGTCCACTTTTGTTAACAAAATGAAGGCATTGCTGCGAAAAGCAAATTTGGAATTTGAAAACTGACTTGTGTACTACAATATATGATCTGCCCTGAAAATAATAGATTTTAAGTCCCTACCTCCACTCTAAAACCAACAAACACACCAAAAAGAAAACTAACTCACAGACTTGTTGAATTGAAAATATGAACGTTAGCTTTTTAAAATTCTTAATAAGTTACTTAAAAATGGTTCTTTCAAATATAAAGTCTTGAGAAGTCTACTCTTATGCCCATTTAAGTACTTTATTTCAACCTGAGCTGATCTGAGTTTGAGGATAGGGTAACATCAAAAAGAGTAGGAGTCAACTATGGTCAAGAGTTCTGATAAGGAAAAATATAATGAGTCAGTATTTTAGCTTAACTGTTTTATAAGGATGAAACTAAAACGATATTAAATATTTTAACTGTGTTTTATGTACTAAGCAGATTGCATTTTAAACATCGTTAAACCTTTCTGTTTATTTTTTTTTACATCTGTCATCAGTTTAATCCTTAATGTATAGAACCTCCTTACTTTATTAGTTTTTAAGTTGAGAAGAAATAGAAAGTTGTGGGACTATGATTTCATGATCTTTTTCCTTCGTTTATTTTGTTCAGTTTTAATTACATTAGAAGAGTGAATGGGGGAGGGAATCCTGGAAGTTTTGGCTGTTTTTGTTAAGGTTGGTTTTCTGTTTTTTGTTTTTTTGAGACAGAGTCTTACTCTGTCACTCAGGCTAGAATGCAGTGGTGCAATCTCAGCTCTCTGCAACCTCTGCCTCCTGGGTTCAAGTGATTCTCCCACCTCAGCCTCCCGAGTAGCTGGGATTACAGGCACTCACCACCACGCCTGGCTGATTTGTATTTTCAGTAGAGCCAGGGTTTTGCCATCTTGGCCAGGCTGGTCTCAAACTCCTGACCTCAAGTGATCTGCCCACTTCAGCCTCCCAAAATGCTGGGATTACAGGTGTGAGCTGCCATGACTGGCCATTTTTGTTAAGGTTGTTTGATCTGCATTATTATTACATGCCTATGGTAAATTTAAATTACCTGGGTGATAAGGAAATTCTGATTATACTATTATAAAATGCCCTCTTGCCTTATATTTTTAAGTGGTTTTTCAAAAGTGTTTAAATAAGGCAGTCATATTTCGAAGTATAGAGTAAAAGTTGTATTGTTATTATTATTTTTGAGACAGGGTCTCCCTCTGTCACCCAGGCTCGAGTGCAGTGGTGCGATCTTGGCTCATTGCAGCCTCCGCCTCCCTAGCTCAAGTGATCCTCCACCTCAGCCTCCCGAGCAGCTGGGACTACCAGCACACACCACCATGCCCGGCTAATCTTTTTATTTTTAGTAGAGACAGGGTTTCACCTTGTTGCCCAGGCTGGTCTTGAACTCTTGAGCTCAAGCATTCCGCCTCCCTCAGCCTCTCAAAGTGCTGGGATTATAGGCATGAGTCACCACACCCAGCCAAAAGTTTTATTATTAAATGGTATTAACAGTCTTAAATACTATTAAATATATGTTCCAGGAAATGTCTACTTTTTTTTTTTTTAATAAGATGGGGTTTCACCATGATGGCCAGGCTGGTCTTGAACTCCTGGCCTCAGGTGATCCACCCACCTCGGCCTCCCAAAGTGCTAGGATTACAGGCGTGAGCCACCGCGCCCAGCCCGAAATGTCTACTTTTAACCTACAACTACTGAACTAAAGAGTCAGCATGTAGCAACATTTATGACCCCTGAATTTGAAATGATTTTTGTTTATTTATACCTAATCATAGTTGCTGCCTAGCCTAATAAATCTATAATTTCCAAAAGTTAAAAAGAAACTAGTTCCCAGAGTTTTGAGTCTCAATCCATCTACTTCCCTGTGTAATAAAACCTGAATTTTATAATACCCACTTACAAATTTTATTCTCGGCCGGGCATGGTGGCTAACACCTGTAATCCCAGCACTTTGGGAGGCTGAGGCAGGTGGATTACAAGGTCAGGTGTTTGAGACCAGCCTGGCAAACATAGTGAAACCCTGTTTCTACTAAAAATACAAAAAATTGGCTGGGCATGGTGGCTCAGGCCTGTAATCTTAGCACTTTGGGAGGCTGAGGTGGGTGGATCACCTGAGGTCAGGAGTTCAAGACCAGCCTGGCCATCATGGTGAAACCCCATCTTTAAAAAAAAAAAAAAATTAGCTGCACATGGTGGCAGGCGCCTGTAATCCCAGCTACTCGAGAGGCTGAGGCAGGAGAATGGCTTGAATAATCCCAGCTACTCAGGAGGCTGAGGCAGGAGGCCAAGGTTGCAGTGAGCCGAGATCATGCCACTGCACTCTAACCCCAGGCGCCAGTGCGAGACTTTGTCTCAAAAAAAAAAAATTTTATTCTCTTTGTTTTTTCTTGGTTACATTCCTAGAGACGGAATGATTATGTTCTCTCATTTTCAGTAGGCAAGGTAGTTTAAATGCAGAAATTTTGTGATGTTTGAATATTGTGATATCAAGAACAGCTTCAATGGCATATTCTTTGGGAAAGAGGCAGGAAGAGTAAAAGGGCTAAATATATTTTATTTTCAGCTCATGAGTGTTGTTACTGCTTCAAATTGTGTTTAGTCACCTGAGCCATAAGTCAGTTGTAGGGCTATTGTATTTTAAATATATTTTTTGTTCTCCAAGGAGACTTATCTAGTTTGCCACCTCCTTGCTCATTGCTCTGATAGGGTTTTCCCTCCTTTTTTATTTATTGTACAAATATAGCATAGAAGAAAAGAAAATTTTCAGCACTGTGTCAGTTGTCTTTCATATTTTGTGTTCCTCCTTTCCAGTGCTTTTCTATGTAAATAAATATTCTGATGTACTTGTAAGTCATCACTCAGAGCATAAGGTAATTTTGTCTTTGGTGTTTTAAAATTTTGCAGCCAGGCAAGAGAGGTTTACAGGTAAGGTAGGAACAAGTGACTATTTGGTGTGAGGATGGGAAGAAGATCAGAGATAAGTAAGGGCAATGATTGAATCCATCCCGTGCCATTGCCCCTAGTCCTCAAGCCACGCTCCTGCCATCATGAGTATAGTGGTGTATTATGGAAGGCAGCATGCCTGTTTTTCCAGTTTCAAAATACATTATTTAGCAGTGAGGCTTAACTCACAGTAAACGAAGGGGTCTGTGAGTAGGGGAACCCTTCAGACTGGTTATATTATGAGCTGTAGAACTGTTGCCATTTTGTTGTTCCCAGTTGTGCCCATAAGAGATGTGTCTGAGCTGGAGACTTAGGCTCAGATGGGGAACAAACAGCCAGGTACCAGTCTTAGTTTGGTTCAATAGGTGAATTTTAGCAACTCTCTAAACTCAGCTGTATACCTGTAAGACTCAGAAGTGATGCATATAGTGATGGAAAAAAGTATTTTAGAAAACAACTTACTGGTTACTAATGTGATACAGGTTGCAGAATGGAAAATGAATGCAAAAAAATACAGCTGGATTGTGTGCCACAAGTTTATTAATAAATATTATGTGGTTTGATGTACTGTATTGTCTTCTTAATATAACCTGATTAGAAAAACAATCCTAAGACATTTTGTAAGAATCAGACACGATCAAATATGGAGGGGAATGCCTCCATGAAATCATATTTGGCATCAGTAAGGTTCTTCTGCCAGTGTTCTCGAAAGCAAACCATTCCTGGTCTACAGAGGAAGAAAAACAAACACTTTTAAAGTATTTTTAAATCAAAAGCTTTTCAAATCAAACAAAGGGGATTCCTGTTTACTCTTTTATATTCCTAGTAAGCAAGAAGCCTCTTTTATTGGTGGGGGAGGGGAGGTAGCTAGGGTTCTCTATATCTATCCTTTACTGTTTCTTAAGCCCAGTCAATGAAAGGATTAATGAGCTTATATGTAAGGATACTTTAAGAGAGCTGCTATAAAAGGGATTATTAAACATAAGTTAATTTTATGTGATATTGAAGTTTTCCATAGAAACAAAAGACATGACCCACTTTTCCCCTACCCTACTCTAGCAACTAATCTTCAAGCTTATAATGACTGAAAAACCAGACACTAAGAAAAACAATTTCATTAGAATGGGCTGAAATTGTTCTAGAAAAATTGTTTTTCTTAATGTCTGGGGTTGGTGATCCAAAGAAGAAAAGTGACCATTACATGAACTATGGCTGTGCAACTGCTGGATTCCTGGTATGTGATGACCTCTCTCCCACCCTTTGAAAACAAGCTTCCAAATGTTCATTACCTGTGAACTAATTCTTGCTCTTCACCTACAAAAAAAACACCAATGGGTGCATCCTAAGAAAGAGAAGGACAATTGTTAGCCCAGACCAGTCATAACTAACTCTTTTTGGTTTTTTTGAGATGGAGTCTTGCTCTGTCTCCCAGGCTGGAGTGCAGTGGTGTGATCTCAGCTCACTGCAACCTCCACCTCCTGGGTTCAAGTGATTCTCCTGCCTCAGCCTCCCAAGTGGCTAGGATCATAGACACCTGCCACCACACCCCGCTAATTTTTGTATGTTTAGTAGAAACAGTGTTTTACCTTGTTGCCCAGGCTGGTCTCAAAACTCCTGACCTCAAGTGATCCACCTGCCTTGGCCTCCCAAAGTGCTGGGATTACAAGCATGAGCCACCATGCCCAGCCCAATCTTCCCTACACTTGCCCTTATGCATACTCTTGAATTTCTAGAATTCATCTTGCTTATGAATTGGGAATCTGTAGGTGATAGTTTTTTGTTTTTTTTTAATTTCTTTGGGTGACCTTCACCTGGAGGGTGATACTTTTTTCATCACTTTAAACCTCTGTTCCCCAAAGATCTTTTTGACAACAAATATCTTAAGAATCTTCAAAAAATTGGAAATAAGTTGGGAAAGGCTTATGCTCCTCATTAATAGGAGTGTAAGTCATTAACCTTTACATGCTCCGGTTTACTCAACTGACAATCTCTACCTCTTAGGAACAGCATGAGAATGAATTAATGTAGATGAAAAGGTTTGCAATATTTTTAAAGCAGCATAAACATGTAGGTTGTAATATTGTCCCAGTAGTCCATCCCCATCCTCACCTCCAAAATTATACTTGGCATTTTGAGCAGGAGCCACTCTCCCAAGACCTCTCCCTGTGTGGTCTCTGGTGTAGTCGTGCTCACCTCTACCAAACTCACTTCCTGATCTCTGACCTGGCCAGTTAGCAAGACAGCTGGTAGAAGGATATATGACCAGGAGAAGTAAAATCTCCACATACTGCAGGTTCCAAATTTTTTGATTACTCCAGGTTCCAAACTCTCTGAATAGACATATTTGTACTAGGACAGGATGAATATAGGAAATAGGTGGCTCACTGAATGTGTGGTCATATATAAAGCCTCAGCATCAGGCCAAGGTACAAATAACTTTTAGGAAAGGATGGGAAGCAAAGAGGAAATAAAATGTTTATGTCTGTTGTGTTTCAGGCATTATGCTTGGTGCCAGCCCTGCTCTTCTGAGGACCCCTCCCCTAGATTCATGAATGTTATATTGACTCTTTTCACAACTATCAAGTTAACATATTTCTTATTCATGGTCTACCTAGTGGATACCGGTAATCATTCCTTCAAGTATGTATTCAGTGCCTACTATTTGCCAGGCCTTGTTTTACAGCAAGACAAAAATCCCTGCCTTCGTGGAGTCTACATTCTGGTGGAGGGAGTAGACAATAATAAAACAATTGCAGGGCCAGGAGTGGTGGCTCACGCCTGCAATCCCAGCACTTTGGGAGGCTGAGGTGGACAGATCACCTGAGGTCAGAAGTTCGAGACCAGCCTGGCCAACATGGTGAAACTCCATGTCTACTAAAAATACAAAAATTAGCCGGCTGTGGTGACATGTGCCTTGTAGTCCCAGCTACCCAGGAGGCTGAGGCAGGAGAATCACTTGAACACGGGAGCCAGAGGTTGGAGGGAGCCGAGATCGTGCCACTGCACTCCAGCCTAGGAGACAGGGCGAGACTCCATCTAAAAAACAAAATTATATAGAATATTAGAAGGGAAGGTGGTAAGTGCTATGGAGAAAAAGCATAGGAACGTGAGTGAAAAAGGTGGTGAGGGAGCAGACAGTTCACATGGCTAGGGGAAAGTGTTCTAGTCAAACGAAACAGCAAGCGCAAAGGCCCTGAGGCAGGACTATACCTGACTTATTTGAGGAGAAGCAAGCTGAGAATGGCCAGAGCACGTGGAAGGGAAGGAGTAGTGGGAAAGCATAAATAACAAGGGACCAGATCATACAAGGCCTTGTAGGCCCTTACTACTCAAAGGTTGTCTCTGCGCCCACAGCGTTAGCATGGCCTGCGGGCTTGTTAATAATGCAGAATCTCAAGCCCTATCCCAGACCTGCTAAATCAGAATCTTCATTTTAGCAAGATCCCCAAGTAATTTGTATGTACTTTAATTTTCTTTTCTTTTCTTTTTTTTGGGGGGACAGTCTTACTCTGTTGCCCAAGCTGGAGTACAATGGTGCCATATCAGCTCACTGCAACCTCTGTCTCCTGGGTTCAAGCCATTCTCCTGCCTCAACCTCCCAACTAGCTGGGACTACAGGCATGCACCACCACGCCTGGCTAATTTTTGTATTTTTGGTAGAGATGGGGTTTCACCATATTGTCCAGGCTGGTCTCGAACTCCTGACCTCAGGTGATCCGCCCGCCTCGGCCTCCCAAAGTACTGGGATTACAGGCATGAGCCACCACACCCACCAGCACTTTAAATTTTGAGAAGCACTTTTGGAAAGTTTTGAACAGAGGAATTGGCCAGGCATGGTGGCTCATGCCTGTAATCCCAGCACTTTGGGAGGCTGAGGTGGGTGGATCACCTGACGTCAAGAGTTCAAGACCAGCCTATGCAACATAACAAGACCTTCTCTCTACAAAAACTCAAAAAAAAAGCCAGGCATGGTGGTGCATCCCTGTAGTCCCAGCTACTTGGGGGGCTGAGGCAGGAGGATCGCTTGAGCCCAGGAAGTAGAGGTTGGAGTAAGCCCTGATCATGCCAATGCCTGCCAGCTGGGATGATAAAGTGAGACCCTGTCTCAACAACTAGATAGATAGATAGATAGATGATAGATAGATTAGATAGATAGATAGATAGATAGATAGATAGATAGATAGATAGATAGATAGATAGGAGGGCAGCTGGGATGGCAAAGTGAGAGACCCTGTCTCAATAAGTAAGTAAGTAGGTAGGTAGGTAGGTAGGTAGATCAATCGATCAATAGATTGATAGATAAATAGACTGCCCTATCTATCTGGGATAGATAGAGCTGCCTGTCTTTTCGTGACAGAGTGAGACCCTGTCTCAATAAGTAGACAGACAGACAGATAGATAGACAGATAGATAGATAGATAGATAGATAGATAGATAGATAGATAGATAGATGATAGGTAGATAGATAGACAGACATAAAACAGATGAGAGACAGAAATTTGTTTTACAGCCAGGTGTGGTGGCTCACACCTGTAATCCCAGCACAAAGTTAGCTGGGCATGGTGGTATGCACCCGTAGTCCCAGCTACAAGGGAGGCTGATGCGGGAGGATCACCTGAACCTGGGATGTTGAGGCTGCAGTGAGCGCTGATTGTACCACTCTACTCCAACCTGGATGACAGAGCAACTCTGTCTTAAAAAAAAAAAAGTTTGAGAAGCACTTTTGGAAAATTTTAAACACAAAAATGACAAATGTGTTTTACAGCTCGGGTGGTGGTTCACACTTGTAATTCGAGCACTTTGGGAGGTTGAGGCAGGAAGATAGCCTGAGGCCAGGAGTTCAAGACCAGCCTGGGCAACAAAGCAAGACACCATCTCTTAAAGAAAAAGGGTAGGGCACGGGGGCTCACACCTGTAATCCCAGCACTTTGGGAGGCCAAGGCTGGTAGATCATGAGGTCAGGAGTTCAAGACCAGCCTCGTCAAAATGGTGAAACCCCGTCTATACTAAAAATACAAAAATTAGCCGGGTGCAGTGGCAGGCACCTGTAATCCCAGCTACTTAGGAGGCTGAGGCAGGAGAGTCTTGAACCCCAGGGGCGGAGGTTGCAGTGAGCCGAGATCGTGCCACTACACTCCAGCCGGGCGACAGAGTGAGACTTCATCTCAAAAATGAATAAATAAAATAAGCAAAAGAAAAATTTGTTTTACAAGGCTCACTCAGCTGGCTGCAACATTGAAAAGAAATATGATGAGGGCAAGGGTGGAAGCAGAGAGACTGATTAGGAGGCTATTGACATAATCTTGGTGAGAGAGGATGGTGTCTTGGACCAGGATTATAGAAGTGGAGTAGTAAGAAATTGTTAGGGGGCCGGGTACAATGGCTCACACCTGTAATCCCAGCACTTTGGGAGGCCAAGGCAGGTAGATCACTTGAGATCAGGAGTTCGAGACCAGCCTGGCCAACATGGTAAAATTCCATCTCTACTAAAAATATAAAAGTTAGCCGGGCATGGTGGCACACACCTGTAATCCCAGCTACTTGGGAGGTTGAGACAGGAGAATCACTTGAACCCAGGAGGTGGAGGTTGCAGTGAACCAAGGTTGCACCACTGCACTCTAGCCTGGGCAACAAGAGCAAAACTCTGTCTCAAAAAAAATAAAAAGAATTCTTGGATTCTGGATATGTTTGTGAAAGTAGAGCCAATAGGATTTCCTAATGGATTAGATGAGGGATATGAGAGAAGAGTGAAGGATGACACCAAGGATTCTGGCCACCAACTAAGATGAAGACTGCAAGTAGATAGGCTTAGAAGGGAAAATCAGAAGTTCAGATTTACATACAATAAGTGAGATATTTATTAAACATCCACATGGGAGGGGTCTGTGCTAGAGATATAAATTTGGGGGTCATAGGTTCTAGGTGGCATTTAAAGCTATGAGACTAGATGAGATGACCATAGAACTGAGTATAGAGAAGAGTACGGAATATAGAGAAGAGATCCAAGGCCTGAGTTTCCAGACATTCCCACATGAAGAGGTTGGTATGAGGCAGGGAAACTACCAGTAGAGACTGACTGTGAAGGAATGGTCAGTGAGGCGGGAGGAAAACCAGCAGAGTATGTTGTTCTGGGAGCCAAATGGAAAGTTTCATGGAGGAGGGAGTGATCAGCTATGGCAAGTGCTGTGCATAAGCCAAGTAAGATAAGGTCAGAAGTATGACTATTACATTTTGCAAAGATGGGGTTATTGATGACCTTGACAAGGGAAGTCTCCATTCTCACTGAAGGGAGAAAAAGAAGAACTTACCGGAGGTTTGGTTTTGGAGACCTTCAGCTTGAAGTAGGTACCAGAAGAGATTTGTGCTACGGGTATGCCAGCACTTGAGGCACTCCAATGTACATAGTAGATGTAGAGGAAGCTGTGAATTAAGTCTTTCCTCTCTACAAACACTGTGGTGTGTGCCCAGCGTTTTTTATAAATACACGTCTGTTTCATAGAAAAAAGAAAAAGCACACAGAAAAAGAAAAGCCTTCTGTAAAAGTCCTATAGATAAATGCAGCATGGCTGGGCGCAGTGGCTCATGCCTGGAATCCCAGCACTGTGGGAGGCCAAGGCAGGAGGATTGCTTGAGGCCAGGAGTTCCAGACCAGTCTGGATAACATAGCAAGACCCTATCTACAAAAAAAAAATTTTAAAATTAGCCAGGCATGGTGGCATGCACCTGTTATCCCATCTATTGGGGAGGCTGAGGCAGGAGGATCACCCAAGTCCAGGAGTTTGAGGCTGCAGTGAGCTGTGATCACACTACTGCACTACAGCCTGGGTTACAGAGGAAGACCCTATCCCTAAAAAAAAAAAAGAATAAATAAAAACAAAGGATAAATGTGGCATATAACAGTCGGGGTTATAACTCTGTTCTGAAGTCCATTCCTGATTTTTTTTTTTTTTTTTTTTGTGTTGGAGTTTTGCTCTTGTTGCCCAGGCCAGAGTACAATGGCAGATCTCAGCTCACTGCACCCCCCACCTCCCGGGTTCAAGAGATTCTCCTGCCTCAGCCTCCCAAGTATCTGAGATTACAGGCATGCGCCACCATGCCCAATTAATTTTTGTATTTTTGGTAGAGATGGGGTTTCGCCACGTTGCGCAGGCTGGTCTCGAACTCCTGAGCTCAAGTGATCTGCCTGCCTTGGCCTCCCAAAGTTCTGGGATTACAGGTGTGAGCCACCGTGCCCAGCAAGAACACACACTTAGATGTCTAAGTGTACATACACACCACCCATATACACAAAGACCTTGCTTCAGATCCCTTACAGGAGGCAGGTTCAATTAACTGGAAAATAATTCGAAAGTGATTAGAACACTTGTTCTGCTCACCCCAGGAGACCTAAATGTGTGACTAGAAAGTAATGAGGCTGGCTTCAGCCATTTGTGAAAATCCAGCTTACTTCATTGAAATAAGTCCAGAGAGGAGTGAGTCAGGCAATAGGATATTCCACATCCTATAGAAAGGAGTGATTCCTTGTTTGCACCCTTGGAGAAACTTCCCCCTTTTCTTTTCTTTTCTTTTTAAAATTTTATTTATTTATTTATTTTAGAGATTAGGTCTTGCCATGTTGCCCAGGCTGGCCTTGAACTCCTGGGCTCAAGCAATCAACCCGCTTTGGCCTCCCAGAGTGCTGGGATTACAGGCATGAGCCACCACTCCAGGGCGCTTCCCCCTTTCAAGGCACAAATCTTCTTAGTGATGAGAGTGGAGAAACAAAATCTTCCTTGGAATGCGTCCTTTGTCTGGGTCTATTCTTGGAGTTGAGATGGGAATACAGTCCCAGCACTGCGGAATCTAATACATAGGGCCAACCTTTTCGATCCACAGTTGGTTAAATCCATGGATAGGGGGGCCGACTAAGGGACTTGAGCACATGTGGATTTTGGTATCCACAGAGGGTCCCAAAACATATTCCCCCGCAGATATGGAGAGCCAACTGTACACAACTAAGGTACATTATTGAAAGTAGCATTCATTCAGTCCTTCATTCCTTCATTTCTTCCTTAATTAATTCATCTATATTTTATTAACCTTCAATCATATCTGCTCTACCCCAAATGTGTCTCACATCTATCCATTCTTCTACAGTCCCACTGCCACTGCTCTACTTCAGCTCTCATTGTTTCTTACCTGGACTTAGGCAATAACCTCCTTACCTAGACTCCATTGTCCTCAACCTGACTTCTCCAATCCATCACCCACAGGGAAGCCAGAGTTATTTTCCTTAAGCACAGCTTCAGTCATATCTGCTGGGCCAGGCACGGGCGCAGTGGTTCACACCTGTAATCCCAGCACTTTGGGAGGCTGACATGGGTGGATCACCTAAGGTCAGGAGTTCAAGACCAGCCTGACCAACATGGTGAAACCCCATCTCTACTAAAAATGCAAAAATGAGCCAGGCATGGTGGCGGGTGCCTGTAATTCCAGCTACTTGGGAGGCTGAGGCACGAGAATCCCTTGAACCCAGGAGGTGTAGGTTGCAGTGAGCCGAGATCGTGCCATTGCACTCCAGCCTGGGCAGCAAGAGCAAAACTCCAACTCAGGGAAAAAAAACAAAACAAAAAAAACACCTCCTGTAGCTCCCCATTGCCTGCCAAACAAAATGAAAATGTTTCACTGTGTCATTTAAGACCTCCCACAGGCTGGGTGCGGTGGTTCACACCTGTAATGCCAGCACTTTGGGAGGCCGAGGTGGGCAGATCACAAGGTCGGGAGTTCAAGACCAGCCTTACCAGTATGGTGAAACCCCGTCTCTACTAAAAATAAGAAAATTAGCCGGGTGTGGCGGTGGGCACCTGTAGTCCCAGCTCCTCGGGAGGCTGAGGGAGGAGAATCACTTGAACCCGGAAGGCAGAGGTTGCAGTGAGCCGAGATCATGCCACTGCACTCCAGCCTGGCAACAGAGCAAGACTCCATCTCAAAAAAAAAAAAAAAAAGACCTGCCACAATGGCCAGGTGTGGTATAATCCCAGCATTTTGGGAGACTAAGGGAGGACGATCGCTTAAGCCCAGGAATCTGAGGCTGCAGTGAGCTATAATTGTGCCACTGCACTCCAGCCTGGGCAACAGCACAAGACCTGGTCTCAAAAAAAAAAAAAATAATAGTTTCATGTCACACTTTTCTCCACTAAAAGCTCATATTCCCATCAAACTATTCTCCATATTTACACCATGCTTTTGATCCAGCTGTTATCATTTCTTGAGAAGTTACTCTCTATCACTCCTACTTGATAAATTCTGTTTTCCCTAAAACTACCACCTCCAAGAAGTCTTTCTGATTCCTCTTCCAACCAGATGTGACTTCACACCCTTTCCCTTTGAACGCTGGTGGAACTTGCTTTCTGCCTCTCTTATGGCACTTGAGACCTCCCCTCATAGTGTAGCCATTAAGGAGCTGTCTGTGTTGTAGTCTCCATATTAAAACTTTTTTTTTTTTTTTTTTTTTTTAGAGGAGTCTCACTCTGTCACCCAGGCTGGATTGCAATGGCACTATCTCGGCTCACTGCAACCTCTGCCTTCCAGGTTTAAGCAATTCTTCTGCCTCAGCCTCCCTGAGTAGCTGAGATTACAGGTGCCCACCACCACACCAAGCAAATTTTTTTTATTTTTAGTAGAGACAGGGTTTTGCCATGTTGGCCAGGCTGGTCTCGAACTCCTGACCTCAAGTGATCTGCCCACTTTGACCTCCCAAAATGCTGGGATTACAGGCACGAGCCACTGTGCCCGGCCAATATTAAAACATTTCTAACAGGGCTGACTTATCTGTAAGGCATAATAGGCTCAATACCTAGGGCTCACAAAAATGTGTTTGTTTCTTTTAAAATTAGAAGAAAAAATGAATTTTAGGGTCATGATTATATTCATCTTTATACCAGTGCTGTCTTGAATTTTTTCATATTTTGAAGGAGAAAGGGGCCTACAAAAGGAAGAGTGCCTAGGCCCCACAGAAGTCATAATGCATCCCTGATTCCTAGTCCAGGGCCTTGGACGTCACAGGTATTCAACAAATTCTATTCAACTGAACCTCCTTGGGCTGGCTACTGGGGCACACAAAGCTTCTGACTCAAAGAAGAGCCTGAATTAAGATGAAGGTTCACAGAAGGAAGGAACTGGGAGAATCTAACAAATCCCAGTAATGAAGAGAGGGAATACAGGAGGAGACAGCAAAAAGATTTCAGGCCCTCCTTTTAAAAAAAATGTAGCCTGGCCATTTGCCTCAGCTTGTTTATTTTTTTCTTTTTTTTTTTTTTTTTTTTGAGACAGAGTCTTGCATTGTCGTCCCAGCTGGAGTGCAAAGGCACGATCTCGGCTCACGGCAACCTCCGCCTCCTGGGTTCAAGCGATTCTCCTGCCTCAGCCTCTGAGTAGCTGAGACTACAGGCATACCACCACGCCCGGCTAATTTTTGTATTTTTAGTAGACATGGGGTTTCACCATGTTGGCCAGGCTGGTTTCGATCTCTTGAACTCGTTATCTGCCCGCCTCGGCCTCCCAAAGTCCTGGGATTACAAGTGGGTAAGCCACTGTGCCCAGCCTGCCTCAGCTTATTTCAAACTTGTACCCAGTTGGCTGTTTCAGTCCAGAGAGGAGCACTGGACTCAAGATTCCTTGAGATCAGGAGCTGTGTATTCTTTCTTTTTTTTTTTTGAGACAGGGTCTGACTCAGTCACCTAGGCTGGAGTTCAGTGGCACGATCATGGCTGATTGCAGCCTCAACCTCCCCGGGCTTAGGTGATCCTCCTGCCTCAGCTGCCCAAGTAGCTGAGACTACAGGTGTGTACCACCACACCTGGCTGGTTTTTTTCATTTTTTGTAGAGACAAGGTTCTCTCTATATTGCCCAGGCTGGTCTCGAACTCCTGGGTTCAAGTGATCCACTGGCCTTGGCCTCCCAAAGTCATTATTCCCTCCTTCCTTTTTTTTTTTTTTTTTTTTTTTGAGACAGTCTTGCTCTGTCACCCAGGCTGGAGTGCAGTTGATGTGATCTCAGCTCACTGCAACCTCTGCCTCCCAGGTTCAAGTGATTCTCCTTCCTCAGCCTCCAAGTAGCTGGGATTACAGGCACGCACCACCCGCCCAGCTAATTTTTGTATTTTTAGTAGAGATGGGGTTTCACCATGTTGGCCAGGCTGGTCTCGAACTCCTGACCTCAGGTAATCTGCTTGCCTCAGCCTCCCAAAGTGCTGGGATTATAGGTGTGAGCCACCACGCCTGGCCCCAAAATCATTATTCCTTTTAATGATGGGGCCCAACAGTCAACCCCTTATGGCCCATTGGAGCATGCCTTTTTTTTAATTTTTATTTTTGAGACGAAATCTCGCTCTGTCTCCCAGGCAGGAGTGCAGTGGCGTGATCTTGGCTCACTGCAACCTCTGCCTCCCAGGTTCAAGCGATTCTTCTGCCTCAGCCTCCCAAGGAGCTGGGATTACAAGTGTGCGCCAGCACGCTGGGCTAATTTTTGTATTTTTAATAGAGACGAGGTTTCACCATGTTGGCCAGGCTAGTCTCGAACTCCTGACCTCAGGTAATCCACCTGCCTCGGCCTCCCAAAGTGCTGGGATAACAGGTGTGAGCCACGTGCCCGGCCAGAGCATGCCTTGTTTTTCAGCTGTTCTATATTACTCAATATATTTTGCTAGCCCTAATGTTTAATCTGCCAAACAATTACAGACTTTATAACATTGAATTGGTCCCTAGACATAATCTGATGCAGCTCTTCACTTTGCAGATGAGGATAGCAGGGCCTAGAAGTGGGTAGGAACAGTCTAACACAATAAAGGGGGACTGGTACCCAGGACTCCTGAGCAGCCAGCTCAGTGCTTTCTCCACCCCACCAGAAGCCTCATTTCTAAGAGTTTCTTCTTCAGCTCTTAGTGGTTTCCCTGCTTTTGTGAATGAAGGCAGCCTTAACATGACATTAAATTCAACTGTTTCCATCAGGTGAATCTCCTCCCATTTTTATCAGTGTGCAGGCAGCAGACTTTTATGTAGCACAAGTGAATGTGTTTTGTGATTTTTACATAATGCCACTTCATATACTCACTTCCAGGAAACAGTATCTCACTGTACTACTCGATCATGGATGGTGTAGCCAGTTACATACTACTAGACACTCAAAATCAACAGGCATCTAGAAGTATATGCACAAGGCAAAAACAATGAAAAAGAAGTATGTGCACAAAACTGGTATCCATTGTAAGTGACCTTTGAGGTAACAAATGGGTATTGTGGGCCGGGCGCGGTGGCTCATGCCTTAATCCCAGCACTTTGCGAGGCCGAGGTGGGTGGATCATGAGGTCAGGAGTTCAAAATCAGCCTGGCCAAGATGGTGAAACCCCATCTCTACTAAAAATACAAAAATTAGCTGGGTGCGGTGACATGCGCCTGTAATCCCAGTTACTCAGGAGGCTGAAGCAGGAGAATCGCTTGAACCCAGGAGGCAGAGGTTTCAGTGAGCCGATCACGCCACTGCACTCTAGCCTGGGCGACAGAGCAAGACTCTGTCTCAAAATAAATAAATAAATAAATAAATAAATAAATAAATAAGAAATGGATATTGTGGGCAATTTCATTTTCTAATTTGTATCTTTTTGCTCACTGGACATTTTTTATAGTGATGTCTTTTTTTATTACAGAAGTAGTTTTAACTGTGTGAGGTGATGGGCATTCTCTGATTTTTCTTTTATAAGGAACCCATTTGTATATTCCTGTTGCCAGACTGTGTTCCTGAAGAGAATGAACCAACTTTGCCATTGACGATATGTAAGTGTTCCCTCCTCACAATTATACAAGCCTTCTTCTTCTTTTTTTTTTTTTAAGACAGTCTCACTCTGTGCCCAGGCTGGAGTGCAGTGAGTGGTGTGATCACAGCTCACTGCAACCTCTGCCTCCTGGGTTCAAGTACTTCTCCTGCCTCAGCCTCCCGAGCAGCTGGGATTACAGGCGCATGCCACCACACCCAGCTAATTTTTTTGTATTTTTGTAGAGATGGGGTTTCACCATGTTGATCAGGCTGGTCTCGAACTCCTGACCTCAAGTGATCTGCCCGCCTCAGCCTCCAAAAATGGCTGGGATTATAGGCATGAGCCACCATGCCTGGCCTGTACCAGCCTTCTGATACCAGGTTTAATTATTCTTATTCACATTGTAGTACCTTAAAGTCATTTGAATTTGTATTTTTAAATGATAATAAAAGTCTGTATTATTTTTGTCATCCAAAAGTACTTTTCCTGGGACAGTAAAACCTGATGAGAAAAAACAAATAAGAAAAAAAGTACTTTTCCTACTATGATAGAAAGACTATATCAGATAGAACCGGCCGGGTGCAGTGGCTCACACCTGTAATCCCAGCACTTTAGGAGGCCAAGGCAGGAAGACCACTTGAGGCCAGGAGTTCAAGACCAGCCTGGGCAACAAAGTGAGACCTCGTCTCTACAAGAAAATAAAAAATTTAGTCGGCCAATGTGGTATGTACCCATAGTTCTAGCTACGTAGGAGCTAGAGGCAGGAGGATCACTTGAGACCAGGAGTTTGAGGCTGCAGCGAGCCGAGACTGCACCACTGCACTCCAGCTTGAGCAACAGAGCAAGACTCCATCTCAAAAAATAAATAAATAAATATTTTTAAAAAAGAATATATCAGGCCAGGCTCAGTGGCTCATGCCTGTAATCCCAGCACTTTGGGAGGCTGAAGTGGGCAGATCACTTGACCTCAGGAGTTTGAGACCAACCTGGCCAACATGATGAAACCCTGTCTCTACTAAAAGTACAAAAATTAGCTGGGCATAGTGGCAGGCACCTATAGTCCTAGCTACTTGGGAGGCTGAGGCAGGAGAATTCCTGGAACCCAGGAGGCATTGGTTTCATTGAGCTTTTATAATTCAACTGCACTGTAGCCCTGGGTGAAATAACGATACACTGTATAAAAAAAAAAAAAAAAAAAAAAAAAAAAGAATACATCAGACAGGCGTATGATCATAACTTAATTTTGCAGCTCAATCAGAGAGAGGCTGGGCAATTTAACAGTCCTCATCTGTTAAATTGGTACAATGATATACCCACACACAGTTTTGTTGTGAGGATTAAATGAGATAATGCATGATGATGTGCACTGCAGTGCTTAACACATGGCAATACTCAGTAAGTGACAACTTCTAATTTACAATCCCCTGATGTGTAGTAAACCCTGGGAAATTGGCAATAAGCTGGAGAAAGCTCTCCATCAGAAATGCCTCGCACTTTGGCTGAGCGCGGTGGCTCATGCCTGTAATCTCAGCACTTTGGGAGGCCAAGCTGAGCAGATAATGTGAGGTCAGGAGTTTGAGACCAGCCTGGCCAACATGGTGAAACTGCATCTGTACTAAAAATGCAAAAAAAAATAAAATTAGCCTGGCATGGTGGCAGGTGCTTGTAATTCTAGTTACTAGGGAGGCTGAGACAGGATAATCACTTGAACCCAGGAGGCGGAGGTTGCAGTGAGCCAAGATCGCACCATTGCACTCCAGCCTGGGTGATAAGAGTGAAACTTGGTCTCAAAAAAAAAAAAAAAAAAAAAACAGAAATGTCTGGCACTTAGATGGGAGATGTCACTTCTCAGATGTGCTGCATCAGTGGGACTGGGAACAGGGGGATTTTACATCGTGAGTTAATGTAACATATTTAGCTTTTCAGTCATTTATTTTCTAATTGTCTCCATCCTCACAACAGCCCTACGAAGTAGGTAAGATGAATGCTTTGACCCGGCTCTTCATTTGTGAAGAAATATGGTAATGAGATAATAAATCCTTTCATGGCCAGCCACAGTGGCTCACGCCTGTAATCCCAGCACTTTGGGAGGCCGAGACAGGTGGATTATGAGGTCAGGAGATCGAGACCATCCTGGCTAACACGGTAAAACCCTGTCTCTACTCAAAATACAAAAAAAAAAAATTAGCTGGGTGTAGTTGTGTGCATCTGTAGTCCCAGCTACTCAGGAGGCTGAGACAGGAGAATCGGTTGAACCCCAGAAGTGGAGGTTACGGTGAGCTGAGATCGTGCCACTGCACTCCAGCCTGGGCAACAGAGCGAGACTCCATCGCAAAAATAAATAAATAAATAAATAAGTTCATGTGTTCAACACAGGTTTATGGAGCATCTGTGTACCTGACATTGCTCGTGCTGGGAACAGAGCAGTGAACAGAAATCTGCCCTCATGGATGATATGATCTGCTGGTGTAGGACAGGCAGTAGGACAAATAAACAGACTCTAGTATCTTAGGGAGAAAGAAGTGTGAAGGAAAAACTGAATCAGAGAAGTGGAGAGGGTTGTGATTTTAGATGAGGTGGCTAAGTGGTTTTTTTTCTTTTTTTGAGATGGAGTCTCTCTGTCGCCCAGGCTGAAGTGCAGTGGCGCAATCTCAGCTCACTGCAACCTCTGCCTCCTGGATTCAAGCAATTCTCCTGCCTCAGCCTCCCAAGTAACTGGTATTACAGGCATGCACTACCACACCCGGCTCATTTTTGTATTTTTAGTAGAGATAGGGGTTTTACCATGTTGGCCAGGCTGGTCTTGAACTCCTGACCTTATGATCCACCCACCTCGGCCTCCCGAAGTGCTGAGATTACAGGCATGAGCCACTGTGCCCAGCAGGAGCAGGTGGTATTTTAACAAAGGTCTGAAGGGAGGTAAAGCAGTGAGCCGTGGGCATATATGTTAGGGAAGAGGGTTCCAGTCAGAATAGCAAGAGCAAGGGTCCTGATGGGGGAACACGCCTGGCAGTCGAGGAAGGGCAAGGAGGCAAACGTGGCTGAGGGAGGAAGGTGAGGGGGGAAGGTGGGAAGTGATAGGAGCTGAGCCGTAAGCTGGGAGGGGAAAGAGAACTCAGAGCATATCGGGCCTTGTAGACCATTGTCAGGACTTAGTTTTGCCTTTTACTCAGAATGACCAGTGGGATTTGTGAGAGAAATTTTTCCTTCTTGCTATGTGTTCCATTCTAGTTTGATTCAGGAACGCTGAGTGCAGTAGGCAGGGGCCTTTGCCCAACCCCACGTGGAGATGTGTTCCACAGCAGGAAGGCTCGAGTAACTTGCACCATTCCTCTTCACTATGTTCAAGATACCCCTCCGAATGAGAACGGTGAGTGGTGCCCGCTGGAGCATACAGGGCTTGGAGCCAGAGATCCCTGATTTTTCCTCCTTCACACCTGACCAGGCCTTCCAAAGGCCTGGGAAACTGCCCTGAGGGCTATAGGCTTTGAGGGGCTGGCCGGGGGAATAGAGACAGCTGGTACTTTTCCCAGGGGTAGGGGAGTTCGCCTCCACCAATTTCAACTGGTCTCTGTTCCATAGAAGCACAATGATAAGGATTTCAAGCCATTCTTTTTTTTTTTTTTTTTTTTTTTGAGACAGGGTCTCTCACTGTGTCACCCAGGCCGAGTGCAGTGGCCCAATCGTAGCTTACTGCAGCCTGGACCTCCTGGGCTCAAGTGATCCTCCCACCTCAGCCTCCTGAGTAGCTGGGACTATCGGTGCCACCACACCCATCTAATTTTTTTTTTTTTTTGAGATGGAGTCTTGCTGTGTCGCCCAGGCTGGAGTGCAATGGCACTATCTCGGCTCACTGCAACCTCCACCTCCCAGGTTCAGGCGATTCTCCTGCCTCAGCCTCCTGAGTAGCTGGGACTACAGGTGCTCACAACCATGCCTGGCTAATTTTTGTATTTTTAATAGACGGGGTTCCACCATATTGGCCAGGCGGGTCTCAAACTCCTGACCTTGTGATGTGCCTGCCTTGGCCTCCCAAAGTGCTGAGATTACAGGTGTGAGCCACCACGCCCGGCCTAATTTTTTATTTTTATAGAGATGGGGTCCCACTATGTTGCCCAGGCTGTCTCAAACTCTTGGGCTCAAGCAATTGGTTTTCCCATCTTGGTCTCCCAAAGTGCTGGGATTACAGATGTGAACCACTGTGCCTGGCCCAAGCCATTCTCCTTTATCCACTTACTAATCCAGGGCCTTCTCAGCAAAGCTGCCAGGATAAGCCACACAAAGAAGTCATAGTCAGACACAGGCAGAAAAACAAAGGAATTCATGGGATTGTACATCTTACTATGCAGGCAACATATTCCAAAGCCAAATCAAAAAGTCTTCTGATCCATCTGCATCCCCTCTGTTAACGGGAGCATTCTAAAATTGGTGGTGGAGGCGGTGTGCAATGGCTCACACCTATAATCCCAGCACTTTGGGAGGCCAAGGCAGGAGGATCCCTTGAGGCCAGGAGTTCGAGGCCAGCCTGGGCAACCTAGCGAGATCCTATCTCTACAAAAAATGTTAAAACTAGCCAGGTGTGGTGACACACACCTGTCTACTTGGAAGGCTGAGGTGGGAAGGTTGCTTGAGCCCAGGAGTTCAAAGCTGCAGGGGGTAGGATAGAGCCCCTGCACTGCAGCCTAAGTGACAAAGTGAGACACTGTCTCTAAAAAAAAACAAAATAATGCTGGTGGTGGAGAACTCCTATTTTGGAGGAGCAGCTCCCTCCTTAGGTCACTAGGCCCCCATTTAATGCACCAGCATGGCCAAATTGCTTAAGTAGGAAGGGCAGATTTTCCCAGGGAAATGGAAGGTTAGAATGATACAGACACAGGGCAACATGACTGTGGTTGTGCTTTTCACCTTCAAAGACTACCCCACCTTGATTTTGGAACTGAGATGGAGACCATGTTTACTTATTCTAGTCAGCCCCCTTTGATACCATCTCCTAGATTTTCCAGACTTCAGACTTTTGATCTGCTGAGTCTCTTTATTGTTTTTCACACTGAAGTACCAAGCTGAAGTGGTCGGCCTAACTTACCGAAAGATATTCGTCAATTTGTTTACGACCCTTCTCCACAGTGAATTCACCGTGAGTCATCCACTTGATGTTTTTCATAGGGTTTTGCTCATCTGCAAAAACAAAGATGTGAATTTGTTAGTTGCCTGGTAGTGTGGCACTATATAATGAGCCAATTATTTAGGCATCCAAACAAATGGGATTACTACCTTCCAGAAACTTCACAGCATAATTGATGACATCCTCAACCAGAGCTAGAGCTACTCGAGTCAATTCATCTTCGTAGTCTTGTGTGTTCGTCTTGTCTTGTGTGTTCTCGTCTTGTGTATTCGGCATTGTTTGGCTTACAGCTTTGTTATCCTCATCCATTGCTTTCTGGCTTGTTGAATTTTGAGTCTCACTCATTTTCTTTTTCCTGGGGGAAAAAAAACCTCAAGAAGTAATTCACTGCATGCATGTGTATGTACACACTTGTGAATGCACTCATGGAAGTACAGACCATCTCTTGAAGAATCACAAGAGAGAGGAAGCAGTTGTTGCCTCTAGGGAGGGGATCGGGGGTTTACACGTAGGAGTGAGACCTGTGCCTGGCTGCTGAGATCTACTTTTCTTGAAAACCAAGGATTCTCACATTCTCAAAACCATAATGACTTAAATCAAAATGCAGTAGAAAAAATGTAGCGCTTCTTTGGAGTGCTAACAATATTGATTCCCAGTTGAATCTTTAATAAGAAACCCAATCCCCTGCTAGGAGCAACTGAGGGCACCTGGCTCTTTTAAAATGATGTTAAAATGAAGTGGGTGTGGTGACGTGTGCCTGTAATCTCAGCTATTTAGGAGGCTGAGGCAAGAGGATAGCTTGTGGCTATCAGTTTGAAACCAGCCTGGGCAACTGAGACCTCCCTGCTCCTTAACCCATTTTAAATTTTAAAAGGAAGTATAAAGATGCTGGGGGTTTTTAAGACAAAGTATTGCTCTGTCGCCCGGGTTAGAGTGCAATGGCACAATCTCAGCTCACTGCAACCTCTGCCTCCTGGGTTGAAGCGATTCTCCTGTCTCAGCCTCCCGAGTAGCTGGGACTACAGGCGTGTGCCACCATGCCTGGCTAAATTTTGTATTTTTAGTAGAGACGGCATTTCACCATGTTGGCCAGCCTGGTCTTGAACTCCTGACCTCGTGATCCACCCACCTCAGCCTCCCAATGTGCTGGGATTACAGGCGTGAGCCACTGTGTCCTGCCTACATCTGGCTATTTTTTTTTAATAGGTCTCAGTATGTTGCCCAAACTGATATTAGCTTTTTTTTTTTTTTTTTTTGAGACGGAGTTTCGCTCTTGTGACCCAGGCTGGAGTGCAATGGTGCGATCTTGGCTCACAGCAAGCTCCACCTCCTGGGTTCAAGCAATTCTCCTGCCTAAGCCTCCCGAGTAGCTGGGACTACAGGCGTGCGCCACCACACCCGGATAATTTTTGTATTTTTAGTAGAGACGGGGTTTCACCATGTTGACCAGGATGGTCTCTATCTCTTGACCTTGTGCCCGCCTCGGCCTCCCAAAGTGCTGGGATTATAGGCGTGAGCCACCGCACCCGGCCTGATATTAGCATTTTTAAGCTCAGTTTGCCTCTGCCCCAGTTCCCTGTTGCTGCAGCTAGAGGTAGACAAGATCATCTGCTGGAGGACACAGAGCCTTTCCAGGCTGCCCACTCCAGAGCAGCAAGAGGCTATAGGGTGCGCAGTGAGGGGCCTAAAGGCCCTTAGCCCTAGAGAACTGGCTCTCCCCAGCCCTTACTTAGGCCATGCCAATTTAGCCAGAGCAACTTACTATAAACGCTGTAGTTAAAGACAACTGCACAAAGGTTTTTGGGTAAATTGGTAATTTCAGTAGACTTTAGTGAGGTAGCCATATATCAACTTGATCCTTTAGAAAATTGTCCATTTGGGGCCAGGCATGGTGGCTCAGCCCTGTAATCCCAGCACTTTGGGAGGTCAAGGTGGGAGGATCACCTGAGGTCAAAAGTTCGAGACCAGCTTGGCCAACATGGCCAAACCCCGTCTCTACTAAAAATACAAAAATTAGCCAGGTGTGGTGGCGCATGCCTGTAGTTTCAGCTACTCCAGAGGCTGAGGCAGTAGAATTGCTTGAACCCGGAGGCGTAGGTTACAGTGAGCTGAGATTGCGCCACTGAATTCCAGCCTGGGTGACAGAGCGAAACTTCCTCTCAAAAAAAGAAAAGAAAAGAAAAGAAAATTGCCTGTTTGGTAACCTGGACATTCAGTAACTTGACTTTCAGCAAATTGCGTATTGATAAATGAAGAAGTCAAATCTGTGACCTCCAACACTAAGCACATGGGGTGGCTGCTTTCTGCATGGAAGGACCTCCTCAACACCTTCCCTGGGGAGCCTGTGCTCCAACAGGAGAGGGAAGATGGGGAACAGTGCCCAGGAAGAAGCTCAATTTTTACCCTCACACGTCTGTGGGCACACATCATTCTTAAGCCTCCTTCCCACTGGCCTCTCCTATTTTTCTTGCCTGCCGGGGCCGCGCCCCGGCCCGGGGGGGCGGGGGGGGGGGGGGGGCGGGGGGCCGGGGGGCGGGGGGGGGGGGGGCGGGG
>CAUYLG010053796.1:0-93896 GCA_963573385.1 Cacajao melanocephalus | reverse complement strand
CACTAAAATTATAAACATTATTATTTTTTTCAGTAAATTAGGTCACATACAATCTTTTACCTATGTTTTTTTTTTTTTTTTTTTTTTTTTTTTTTTTTTTGAGATGGAGTCTTGCTCTGTCACCCAGGCTGAAGTTCGGTGGCATGATCTTGGCTCACTGCAACCTCTGCCTCCCAGGTTCAAGAGATTCTCCTGCCTCAGCCTCCTGAGTAGTTAGGATTATAGGTGCCTGCCATCATGCCTGGCTAAGTTTTGTATTTTTAGTAGAGACAGGGTTTCACCATGTTAGTCAGACTGGTCTCGAACTCCTGACCTCATGATTTGCCCACCTCAGCCTCCCAAAGTGCTGGGATTATAGGCGTGAGCCACTGCGCCCGGCTGAGACAAGGGCTTTTTAGGTCATTTAGAATTTAGATTTTTCCTGAGAGAGCAGAGGAGCCATGGGAAAGCTTTGAGATGAGGATGAGATGATCTAACTCAGGTTTTAATTGGATAGTTCAGAGCAAGAGTGGGGGCAGGGAACCAGCGAGGGTACTGTGGCAAGAATCCTGAAAAAAGGTGCAGTAGTTTGGACCAGGTAGTTCACAGTGGAAGCAGAGAGAAGTGATGAAACTCTGAATATGGGAAAGGGTGGGCAGGAGAGAGCAGTGCCCAGGATGGTCCAGGATTTTGGCCTGAGCAACTGGGGAGAAAGAAAAAACAACAAAACAGCAGCAGTTTCAGGGAGACCAGATGTCCTGGTTGCAGCTTTGTTTTGCCTTAAAAATATTTGCATACATAACCAGTAATGGAATTGCTGGGTTGAATGGTAGTTCTGTTTTTAGGCCTTTGAGAAATTGCTACGCTGCTTTCCTTAGCAAACTAAGGCAGGAACAGAAAACCAAATACCACATGTTCTCACTTGTAAATGGGAGCTAAATGATGAGAATTCATGAACACATAGAGGGAAACAAGAGACACTGAGGCCTACCTGAGGGTGGAGGATGAGAGGAGGGAGAGGATCAGGGAAAATGACTAATGGGTACAGGTTTAATACCTGGGTGATGAAAGTATCTGTACAACAAAGCCCTGTGACATGAGTTTCCCTATGTAACAAACCCACACATGTGCCCCTAAAAAAATATACTTTTAAGTATATATATGAAAGAATTATACTTTTGAGTTTTAATATATTTTCTATAAGATTTTGCAATTTAAACTTCACTATATTTATATATAAACAAGAGTTAAGTTGACCTTGATATTACATATTGCAGATACTTTATTAACATCTATTAATTTTTAATTATTTGATTTTTTTTCACATTTAGGAAAAATGTACCTAGTTTTTCAGATTTCAGGCAGGCCATTGAAAAGCTCCTAATTTTAATTACTGTTCCTGTAATGCTTCTTTAAGAAGAAAACAGTCCAGCCTGTCCTCTTAGAGTTTGTAGTCTAAGGTAGAGAAAAATAATACAAAGCAAGAGCATGCATTTTTAACTAATACAGTGTGGGTTTTAAAGCTCAGGTAAATTATTTTGCTTAGTTCTCATAACAATCCTCTGATGTAGGCAATATTACTTCCCCCATTTTAATAATGAGGAAGCTGGTGTACAGAGAGCTTGTAGACTTGCCCAGTGTTACCAAACTCTATGTTGGCTAAGCTGGGATTTGAATCAAGATACCTGTTTCTCATAGATCATTGAAAAACACAGGAAAGACTTGCATTGTCCATGTCCACCATGTGAGTCAAATGTGTGGTGGCAAAGAAGGGTAGGTGTTTGGCATCTGTTATTTCTGTGCATCCTATATCTTAACTCTTTATTTCTTCCTTCTGTATCCTGAATTGCCACTACCCTCAGCAGGCGATAAGAATAAAATTCCATTACATTGGTCTTGGGGGGATGGGCAAACACTTTGGACTCTCTTGATATTCTAGTTATTAAATATTGCTCAGTGTAAGTTAAACAATAAATGAGACTCGATGATGTTTTTATTTTAATTTGTCTTATAATGATCTGTGCTCAACATGTAAAATGAATAGATGTAACCTCTTTGGAATATTCCTGAATAAACATGGGGCACCAAGTCAAAGAGCAAGAGGTAAAAATGCCTCATGTGGACCAAGGGTCTATGATTGGTAACCTCATGGGCTCTGAAGGTCTCTGGTCACACAGGGAGTAAATAGCAGACTTTCAATTCTATATCTGATGTGAGTTCACAAGCAATGCTTTGGGACTTCATCATGTCTTTTCCCTGCTCTGGGAGTCATAAGCACTAAGTTCTAATCCTAATTCTGTTGTTATCTATCTGAGTGACACTAGTTAGATATGTAACTTCTCTGAGGCTCGACATCTACAAATAAAGAAGGCTAGAATACTAAAATCTCTTCTGTTTCATCCAATCATTGATTGTATAGGCTCATACTGTATAAATTGTTTATTATATTTTAGGGAAATTCATTATTTTGTCCTTATGGTGTTGAGGGACCTGTTGCTTTTCATTGCTGTAACTACTTCTCTTTGTTGAAGACCTTTGCCAGACCAAATATGATGGATGTGTAAGGCTCTGGCATCTTGCCCAGGTCTAGCACATAGAATTCCACTAATGGGTCTGCTGGGCATCTGAGACCACAGAGCCATTTGTCATAACATGACCATTCCAGTTGGGCAGGGATAGAAATTAGCTTTAATGATTTTGGACCAGAGTTTGTCTAGAGAGAGAGCAGAGTACCGAGCCAAGAGCATCGTCTTTAGAGTCAAGCAGGCATGAGTTCAAATCCCAGCTCAGTCACTTACTGGATATGTACCCACAGCCAAGCCTCAGTTTAAATGTCACTTTCTCAAACAGGCCTCCTAGGGCCTCCCAGGTTGGCTTAGTCCAGATTACTGGTTTATCCTTATGGTAAAATTCATTCTATCATTACATACTAGTATTTAATAAAGGTTTTGGGAATGTGGAACAAATATTTGTTAAATAAAAGGTTACTTAATCTTTCTCTGTCTCAGTCCTCACTTCTGTGAAGTGGGCAAAGGGTAAGATACAGTTCCTGTGCAAAAAGAATCAGGTCAAAGTGCCCTATAAATAGCAAAACACTCGCAACCCTAGATAGCATGATTACTATCTGAAATAAACTAGTTCAAGAAGCAAATCTCAGACTCAAGTGGAGCTTTTTCTAGTAGAACCTGGAGTTAGAGGAAGAAAGAAGGGACTAAAGTGTGCTGCGTTTCTAGATGTGCCAGGCACTGTGCGTAAGAGAATGGCATACATTTAATATTTGTCTAAAAGTGTGAAAGTGTGAATTTCCAGAAGAGAGACACAGGGTCTTGGTAAAAGCAAGGTTTGCTCTAACTTTTCCCTCACTTTGGCAGACTGTTTTGCCTTTTTCTCTTAAGTTGGAACTTTTGAGGCCATTACTGCTAGAAGGGAAAAGCTAGTGATACTTACCTACATTCAGAATGTGAAAATGCCCTCTTCTGCTCCCCAGGTTGGCCCCCTTGTTATGCAGGTGCTGCCTATAAAAAGATGACACCTCCAGAAAGTGGAAAAGATGAATGTGCAGATTGCTACACACAGATACTCATCTAGGTGAGGTGGTGAACACTGCAGATTTGGGTCCACCAATAAGATACTACCCCCTTTGGGATGATATACCTTCTTTAGAAGTGACAGTGGCAGAACATAGACAAAGGGACTCACTAAAAGTATGTGGGTTCTGCAGATTGCATCTAGAGTAAGAGTCAAACAATCTGAATTGTCACCCAAGGCCTCTGGCTTGCTAACCTCTCTGTCTGCCTCAGTTTTCTTACCTGCAAAATGGGTCACTGAACATCCCATGTCCCTTTATTAATTTATTCATTCACTGAAGAAGCAGGCTGTCAATAGCAACCGCTATATATGTCAAGAACGATGCCAGATACTAAAATAGAATACAAAAATGTGATTCCTACAAATTCCTACCATCAACGAGTCATAGTCTAATGAAGGAGAAAAACATGAGAGTGAATAATGAAGTTAGAAAAAAGTGCAAAAACTCTTACTGAGATATATGTAAAGTGTATTGTTACTACAGAAGAAAGGAAAAACCACTCTCTGTTCACAAAAGTAGAACTTTTCATTGAGGTAGAGATACTTGAGTGAGTCTTAATATATACGTTGGAATTTGTGGCATAAGGTAGGTAGAGAAATGTTTCCAAGGTAGGAGAATGTCCTCAGACACCAAGTCATGCAATAGCACACTTCCTAGCCCAGAATAGCCACATTAGATATTTGTTTTATGAATGGATAAATGTATGAATGAATAAATAAGCATTTGAATAAGCATAATGGGCCAGGCATGGTGGCTCACACCTGTAATTCCAGCGCTTTGGAAGGCCGAGGCAGGTGGATCATTTGAGGTCAGGAGTTCAAGACGAGCCTGACCAACATGGTGAAACACTGTTTCTGCTAAAAATACAAAAATTAGTCAGGCATGGTGGTGGGTTCCTGTAATCCCAGCTAGTCAGGAGCTGAGGCATGAGAATCACTTGAGCCTGGGAGGCTAACGTTGCAGTGAGTTGAGATCGCACCACTGCCCTCCAGCCTGGGTGACATAATACATGCATACATACATACATAACTACATAAGCATGATGAATTCATAGTTTCTAGAATGTGTAAGACGTAGAGAAGATACCAGTAGATTTATAAACTGTGGAAAAACCTGAAAGAAACTTACACATCCAAAAAAGCAATTTTGATGTATTTGTGTTATTCTAGGATAATTTTTTTTTTAGCTATTGATGCTCTTGTTTAAATCCCAAAGTGCTTCTTATACCTTTGAATATCCCCCAGTTTGAATCATGAACATTGAGTAAAAGGTTATACTCTTTAATTCATTTATTAGTCATTCATTTATCATTTATGTATTAAATATATATTTAGCAATAACTATTAATTCAATAATTGTTAAAGTACTTATTGTGTCCCAGGTATTAGGCTAGGACCTGGGCATAGAGCGTTGACCAAAACAAGGGTGATTTCTAGTTACGGAGCTCACTGCTTATCTGTTGGCCATTTCCTTTTTTTCTTCTTTTTTCTTTTTTTTTTTTTTAATTTTTACTTTTTGAGACGAATCTCACTCTGTCACCCAGGCTGGAGTGCAATGGCACGATCTCAGTTCGCTGCAACCTCTACCTCTCAGGTTCAAAGATTCTCCTGCTTCAGACTCCCAAGTAAATGGGATCACAGGCACCGCCATCATGTGCAGCTAATTTTTGCATTTTTGTAGAGACAGGGTTTCACCATGTAGGCCAGACTAGTCTCGAACTTCTGACCTCAAGTGATCCACCCACCTCGGCCTCCCAAAGTGCTGGGATTACATGCGTAAGCCACTGCGCCTGGCCTTTCTTTTTTTTTTTCATTGCTAATAGCACCCCAGTTTGGTTTGGGGTGACAATATAAATAGCTCTGGTGGACTCACTGTAGCTATTCTAAGTTGACCATGGTAAATCCACATCTCTGTGCCAGACACTCATGTTTTCTGCCCTTCATATAGCTAAGGGTGACCATGTGGTAAAATTCCTACCATTGAAACATAGAGAAGGTCTTCAAGAGAACCTCTAGAAATGATTTTGTATTTAGAGAAAATAGGCAAATATAAAAAGAAAAAGCTGCCATTTCACTTTCTTTTTTATTTGAATATTTTGGTAGGAAGTTACAGTGTTTAGAAATACAATAGCCATAGTGGTCTTAAGATATTCAAAGCCAACAGGCTGAGGATGGTGGAGAGGGCAGATAGAAATTGTGTGTCTTTAATAACATTTTGTGCACTAATCCTAACATCAAATAACTCCAGACCTCCAGTGATATAAATAACACTGGACCGCCAATGATATCAAAAACTTAGATAGCTTGTCCTTCAAATCTACGAATGTAGGTTTTCTATGAGTTTCCACTGAAAATCAGAAGATAATAAGCTCAGTGAAGATAGAGTTGCATCTATTTTGTCAATTTATTTCCCAGTGCCTACTAAAGTGCCTAGCACATAACAGCCATTTAATAAACAGCTGTCTAATGAGTGAACAACAACAACAAAAAGGAAGGTATTCGTGAAAATTGCTTGGGCAGTAGAGGGTTGTAGAAAAAGTGATTCTGAGATAGTCTATCAACAAGTTACTCCTTCACAGGCTGGATCATGGAGTCAAGTAGGGCACTAGAGAAAAAAAAAAAAACCCAAAAGAATCATTAACTCAGTTCTGGGTAACAGAGGTTTATTAATACAACCACAAAATCTGCCTCACCAAAATTGTTCCAGAGACAGCGTTCTTTCTCCTAGAGCCACATTCAGGACTTGAGATATTGGATTTAGTCCCTTCAGTTTCTGTATTTCATACCACATTTTTCTCACATTCAAACTATATCTATCTTATTTTTCCTCCCCTTCACTACTTGTAGCCAACATTGTAGAAGACCTGGCTAGTGAAATTAGGCAAGCAAAATAAATAAAAGGCACAGATATTAAAAATGAAGAAGTAAAACTATCTTATTCAGAAAGGATATGATTTTGTATGAAGAAAATCCCAAAGAATCTACAAATTATCAGACTTATCAGTGAATCTAGCAAGATCACTGGATACACTTTATACATAAAAGTTATTAATAACTGTATTTCTATGCACTGACAACAAAAAATTGAAGACAACTTTTAAAATAACAATAACAATGTTTATAATGACACCAAAAAATATCAAATTAGAAGTTCAAGTAAATTATAGTTTCCAAGACCTCCATACTAGAAATTGGAAGCCATTTTTTTTTTTTTTTTTTTAGACGCAGTCTCACTCTGTCTCCCAGGCTGGAGTGCAGTGACATGATCTCGGCTCACTGCAACCTCTGCTTCCCAGGTTCAAACGATTCTCCTGCCTCAGCCTCCTGAATAGCTGGAACTACAGGAAAGTGCCACCATGCCTGGCTAATTTTTTGTATTTTTTTTTTTTTTAAGTAGAGACGGGGTTTTACCAAGTTGGTCAGGCTGGTTTTGAACTCCTGACCTGGTGATCCACCCGCCTTGGCCTCCCAAAGTGCTAGGATTACAGGTGTGAGCCACGTGCCTGGCCAGAAGCCATTGTTAAAAGAAATTTAAAATTTAAGTAAATGGAGAGACTTACCACGGTAATGATTGGACTCAGTATTGCTAAGATGCAATTTACTCCAAAATTGTCTATGGATTCAATACAGTTTCAATTAAACTTTCTGAAACTTTCATTTTTTGTTGCTGGAATAGACAACCTGATTCTGAAGTTTACAGACAAATGCAAAGGACCTAAAAGAGCTACAGAAAATTTGTAGAAGAAAGAAACAGGAAGAATTACACTGTCAGATTTTGAGACCTACTACACAGTTACAATTATTAACACAGTGCATATTGGTACACGGATAGGCAAATGGACTAAAGAAACAGAAGACAGAGTCCAGAAACTTAACTATACATACATGATCATCTGACTTATGACAAAAGTACCAAGGCAATTGAGTGGGAAGAGAATGATGTTCTACGTAAATGGCAATATTGGGTATCTGTATTGTAAAAATTAAATCTTGGCTATATGTCATATAATGTGCACAAATTAATTACAAACATAGTATACACCCAATGTGAAAGGTAAAACAAATAACATATGTAAAAAAGGATAGTATCTTACCTTGGGATAGCAGATATTTCTTAAGTCACAAGAAGTGAAAAGGCAAACCACAGCCTGCAATAATAATTTTATTATAATATATGTATATGTTTACATCTGACAAAGTACTCATACCCAGAATACATTAAGAACTCTTACAAATTAATAACAAAAGGACATTAACCACTTTAAATATGGCACACACACACACACACACACACACACACACACAAACTTCAATCAGGCACTTTACACAGATCACTCATCAAGAAAATGCAAATTGAACTACAGTGAGTTACCACTACATACTTATCAGAATGGCTAAAATTTTAAAAAGACTAATACAATCAAATACTGGTGAATATTGGGAGTAATTGGAGCTTTTTTACATTGTTAGTTGTTTATTGTGAGTGAATTCCTTCGACCCCTTTCAAAAACAGTTGGTTGTATCAATTAAAGCTGAACATCTGTCTATACTATATGACTAGTAATCCCATTACTAAGTATATATTTAAAAGAAACAAAATATACTAAAAATATATGTAAAACTCTTCATAACCAAATTATTAACCACATTGATTCATAACAAGAAAATTAAAACAATTCAAATGTTTATTAACATGAAGAAGGATAAAATATGGTCCATTTATACAATGGAACACTGCTACTTAATGATAAGAACAAACTGCTGATATCCACAACATCATGGATTAAACCAACAAGTATGTTGGTTGAAAGAAGTCAGACACAAAAGAGTATCTGCACTATAATTACATTTCTATTAAGTTCAAGGACAGGTAAATCTGATAGCAGTAAGGATAGTGGTCACATCAGGAGGTATTGGTGGGAAGAGACACAGGAAACCTTTTAAGGTGATTAAAATGTTCTCTGTCTTGACTTAGGTAGTGGTTACATAGGTCTATACAGGTATACACATACATAAAAAATCACTTAAGATTTGATACCTTACTGCATGTATTTTATACTTCATTTAAAAAATTGAAAAAGTATTTCTTAAAAAATTACTACATATCACATTTCCTTGGGCTCTCTCTCCTCTTTCTTTCCCCTCTCTTCTCTTTCCCATCTCTCTGTGTTTCTCTCTTTTGGCGGATAAGTCAAACCTCAGAGAAACAAAGGAAATCCATGTGGACAAATTTAAATTCAAGTTGTCTCTATTAACCACCAAAATGGAGGCGGTAAAGTCAAGCTGGGACTTGAATTGCCTGCTTAGGATATCTGCAACAAAGCCTTGATGGGCAATTGTTCCGAATCTTACTTAGCTTTGTGTCACATACCTTCCTGGTTTCTGGCTTGATTATTAAGAGGGAGATGCAGCAGCAGAGGAGAACAGATTTCCAATTGCAATGGTCTTGACTCATCAAGTTCACTAGATTCTGGAAATTAAGGCTTCAGTTTCATTCTGCTAACAATTAGCAGAGTGGACTCCAGGCTGATCACATAGCCCTCTGGGTCTCTGAACCCTCATTGAAACACAAAGGGGTGGACTGGGTGTTGTTCTAACGAAAATATAAACAGCCTTCATTCATGCAACTGTTTCCTGAGTGCCTGCCATAAACCATGTGTGTTACATAAGGGACTGGAATGCAGGAGTTCATTTTTACATTATTCAATATTAATTATAATTTTACTTTGTGTCAAAGAAAAAAAACACAATACCACTTATGTGATTCAGGGATGACCTATAAACCCTAGTATTGGTGGTGCGGGGATGGTAAACAGGGCATAATGGCAATGGCAAAAGTAACTAGAAACACCCTGCTTCCCTCAAAAGAGGAAAAAAACCGAGACCAATTTCCATGACGGGGTCCTTATGTGTCCACTCGGGTATCTGAATGGTTTGGGTCTTTTCATTTCCCTCCTCCCACAAAGAAAAAAAAACCAATTCCATACATGTGTGTGTTCACGTGAACATGCATGTGTGTGTGTAAGGGTATTTACATGTATAGTGAATGTGTATAGCTATGTTTTTAATTTTGTGTACATGTATGTTTGTGTATGCGTGTGTTTCTTAGTGTTTGTGCATAAGGATGTGGACATGTGTGGTCTGTTTCTATTATGTACGTATGTGGGTGGGGGAGGGTGTGCATAAAGGCTCTTCTAGATTTTACCTTACTCTAAAAGCTGACTAATAGCATAAAAAATGTGAGTCAGAAAGGTGAAGGGTTAACTATTTAATGAATATGAAGTTCATTCAGAAAACTGTGGTTTGTAACTGGTGAGAGGAAGTATTGAGCAGTTTCTTGTAAAGTTACAATAGCCAGATCTGCAAAGGAAACCCCTCCCAGCCTGGAATTCCAGAGTGTTTCCTAGAGCTTGAAAGGTAGCCAAAAAATGAGCAGGCATTTAAAACGGAAGGGGATGGGGGAAAACCTGGAGTGAAGGGCATAAATCCGTCTGTCTTTCCCATCTACTACCCATCCCCCTCTTTTATAAATAGTTTTAAGAGGAACTGATAGACCTGTACTTAATATCTTCTCCCCGACCTGCTCACTTTTGTCTTCCTCATGCCTTTTCTTCTGGTGTGACCCAGAGCTTAGTGTAGGAGAAGCAAGTAACCCTGAATTCCAGCTCCTCCTTTCTCACTAAATGAATTCAATTTCCTCATCTGTCAAATGAGTATACCAATTCATATCTCAAAGGCAGTTGCTGTGAGAATCAGATAAGCATAACCTCACAGCTTATGTCTATTAGAACTGCACTTGACACATGATAAACACTCCAAAATATTTGTTAAATAAATGAATAGATTAAAAGGTGGTATGTTTTGTACTAAACTGTTCAATGATAGTATAAAACCATTTGGTCATAATGTGGAAAGAGAAGTAGGGAGGAATTCCTTCAATTTATATTTTGTGCAGATTCCAAGGGATTGTGGTGGAGAGAAGGACGCAGATAGACTGGGTGAGAGCTAGAGGCTGGAGTCAGCAAGAAGGACTGAGGTCGTTGGTGCTTGGGGAGCGAGAGCTTCTTTCTGCCCGCCTCCTAGGCTAAGTTCCCCACACATCCTGTCTTGAGATCTACCTCAAACACCAATTCCTCAATTGACCAACAGGGGGCGCCCCTCCTATGAACTTGGCACTGATGTGATCTACCCAGCACAGTGGGGAAAACAGAAAATTTGCAGATCAGGCATGTCCAGGCTTAGATTCCTACTCCAGGAGCTGGTAGCCGAGGGACCCCCAACTGCCAAGACTAAGTATGAATATAATTATATTAAAAAAATCAATATCAGATTATTACAATTTGGTTGAATTAAGATACACAGTAGAATATGAAAGTAATATCCAATATCACAAAGTGTTCTAGGGAGATTTCCTACAGAAAGAATCGTGGGTGGATGGGGAGTAGGTATTAGCTACCATGTGAGTGCACAGAATACTCAGCCTTCTTCCAGATGATGAGCTAAAGTCCAAAAATCAAGTCACGTATACACCTTCTTTCTCATTTCAGGCCCTATTCTGCTTGAATTCGAACGGCCATCCACACCTTACCTGTAATACTTGCAATCATTAAGATATGGCTTTCTCCTTGCTTAGGGGTTGGTCCATAATTCCCTTAAGTGGCCTCATTTCAATTAGGACTCACACACCCCTTCAACAGTAATTTTGTGTCAGGCTTGGTTAGCAACTCAAGGCTCAAGCATAAATGGAACAGAATTCTTTTCTCTTTGAAACTCACCAATATAGTGATTGTAACAACTAGCTGCGTTGTTTTTTCCCTCAATTCTAAGCACTATGCAAAGGCTTTAAAGCAGTGGTCCCAAACCTTTTTGGCACTAGGGACCAGTTTTGTGGAAGACAATTTTTCCATGGACTGGGATGGTTTGGGGATGATTTAAGCACATTACATTTACCATGCACTTTATTTCTATTATTATTACATTGTAATATATAATGAAATAATTATACAACTCATCATAATGCAGAATCAGTGAGAGCCCTGAGCTTGTTTTCCTGCAACTAGACACTCTCATCTAGGGATGATGGGAGACCATAACAGATCATCAGGCATTAGATTCTCATAAGGAGTGCACAACCTAGGTCCTTCGCATGCACAGTTCAAAATAGGGTTTATGCTCCTATGAGGATCTAATGCTGCTGCTGATCTGACAGGAGACAGAGCTCAGGCAGTAATGTGAGCGATGGGGAGCAGCTGTAAATACAGATGAAGCTTCACTCACTCACCCACTGCTCATCTCCTGCTGTGTGGCCCAGTTTCTAACAGGGCACAAACTACTATCTGTCTGTGTCCCCAGGATTGGAGACCCCTGCCTTAAAGGTCTTTATCTCATTTACTTTTCATCAAAATTCTGTGTGGTAGATACTCTGATTAGACCCATTTTATGGTAAGGAACTGAGAGTAAAATTGGTTATATAACTTGCCTACAGTTAAGTCCAGTCTCTGATGGGAGGGCCAGGATTCAATTTTAAGTAGTCCGACTCCAAAATCTCAAAGCACTTCTATGGTAGCGCTTCTCAACCATCTGTATTGGACTGGAGCATGCAGTTAAAGAAGAGAGGAGAAGGCATTCTAGGCAGAAAAAACAGTGCTTATACAGAATCTCAGAATTCTAACAGTTCCTATTATGCCCTGGCAGTGTGATGCCAACGGTATTGTCAGGCACCCTCCTACCTCCCAGTGCAATTGGGAAGGGGTGAAGGGACACTGGCAGAAGTGAGGATGAAACGAGTTAGCACTTGCCGTTGGGACTTGCATAGCCATCTTCTCAATTGCCAAAGAGGACCCCAGTCTCTGTGTGCGCTTTGTTTTTTGTTTGTTTGTGGTCCAGGCTGGAGTGCAGTGGTGTGATCGCTGCTCACTGTAACCTCCACCTCCAAGGTTCAAGGGATTCACCCTTCTCAGCCTCCCAAGTAACTTGGATTACAGGTGCCTGCCACCACACCCTACTAATTTTTGTATTGTTAGTAGAGGCGGGGTTTCACCATGTTGGCCAGGCTGGTCTGTTGTGTGCTTTGGATTTGAGACAATGTGATGATTTAGAGTTGAAAATGGGAATAAATTGGGTGATTCTCTAGTTACCACATTTAGTCAAATCAGATCTATGCATCCAAAATCATGAGGCAAATTTTCCTGTGTGGCTCGGGAACGTCCTTAAGGAAATAGTTCTGATGTCCATCCACTGTTTTTTCAGAAAGAGCGTCAAGGTTGACAATAGCTGCGATTCTCCAGATGGAGCTGCGGATAACAACATATAAGTCTCAGGGCAGTGGGAGGGTGGGAAGGGAAGATGGATGACCTTTCTCAACCATCTTCATTTGACTGTAATATTGTGTGACTTGTGAAATAGAATTAAAAATATGGTCTTCTTATGGTCTTCTCCCGGTTTTCAGGGGATTTTAGGAGAAAACTCTTAGACATACAGAGCTGTGCACAAGAAAATCACCTATCAGAACATATTTATCTAAGAAAAGGAAAATTTAAACAGTCAAATAGAAGAGTTATTTCAGACAGCATTCTCTTTCCTTCTCTCTAAGAAGGTTATTTAGAATCAGCTTTCTTATTCACCACATCCTGTACTTAGAAAGGAATAACCTGCACATGACACTTTTAAAAAATCGTCTTTGCATACAAGGGATCCTTTCTGAACCTAACTGGGAAATTATGACAATAAAGAGATATGTGGGCGTCCTCACCTTTTATGTCTCAAAATGTCCAGCTCTCAGGGTGAAATATTTTCCCCTATGAAATCCCCATTGAAAACAGAAACCAGAACGATGATCTAAAACAAAAATATCCATTTGAATATTTTTGCTTGTGAACGGACAGTTTAGCTATTTTAGTACTTTTTCTTGGTGACTGAAGCATAGCAAATAGGGTTGTGTTTCTTTCCCAAGATACCAAATTTCTTCTAACAGCACATAGAATAGTGCACATCACAGGACATTTACCACACAAAAAAACAAAGCCACTGGAGGAAATAAGGGTTGGGGGAAAGAGAGGAAATGGTGGGTGCTGTCTCACATGGGAATATAGTTCTCACCGATCACCAGCTAGCATGATGTGCTCTGTGTGAGTTTCCTAAGGGAGAGAGGGGCTCTCCTTTTGTTCATATTGGCTGCATCCCTGCATTTCATTAATTCCAAATGGCAAGTGAGCAAGATCCTCACTGCTGAAATCTGATTAGATTATATTGATGAATCATGGAATTCTAGAGTTAGGAGTTGGAAAAAAGGTCAAGAGGATATCTGACTCAGTCTCTGCCTAGTAGCAGGTGCTAGGTTCTGATGTCAATTTGGGAACCTGGCAACTAAGGCCCAGAGGTGTTCAGGCATCTTCTTTTGGTCCAAAGTTCAGCTCCGGGGACCAGGCTGAGGTCTCTGACAGCAGAGGATAATTCTCTACTCTCACACATGCCTCCCAAACTAATCAGCATGGATATAAAATCTGCATTGTAGCCAAGCCTATAGCTATGGAAAACAAAGGGTTCCCTCTTCCCACACCCACTTTTGAAGAGCTTACTATAAACGTGCAGCAGATCATCACCCCTGGGGCTTAGCTTTGGGACTTTCTAAATCTCAGAGAAACGTAAGCACAACGGCCCCACTTTGCATACCTGAACTCGAAACTGGGCAAAATCATACTGGGCATTTTGTTTGCATTTGTAGCCAGACATTTTTAAAAACCTTTTCTTATGCAGTATAAAAATAATACATACCCATTAAGAAAATAAAATATAAATATGACAATGCTTTTTCAAAAATATCATTCTGTAATTACGAAAATTACCATTAATATTTTGGCACATAGCACAGGATGGCAAAACTTTTTCTCTCAAGAGCTAGATGGCAGGTATTTTGCACTTCGAGGACCTGGGGTATCTATTGCATGTATTCAATTCTGCGGCTGTAATGCAAAAGCAACCCTAAACAACACATAAAGAATGAGTGTGGCCATCTTCCAACTTTTTACAAAAACAGGTGGCAGGATGGATTTGGTCTGTGGGCCATAGTTTGCCACCACCTGGCATATAGAAATGAGAATATTTTTCCTATGTATATCACATCAGATATTCAACTGTGTATATGTTCGTTTCACTTCATGTTATATCATACAAAATTTCTTGGATTACTGAATAATCTGTATAGTTTTTTGCTCAAAATGGTTATTTTATGAAGCAATATTTGCATGACAATCGACTTTTAGATGTTTTCCAGTTTTCTTACTATTTTGCATATTGTGATAAACATGGTTTACCTTAGATTTTTGTCTTCATTTCAGGTGATTTTTATAGGGTATATTTTTGGAAGTTGAATTTTAAAATATACTCTTAGAAAGTACTCTTAGAAGCCTCAAAAGCTTCACCAATTTACTCCCAGAGCTGTGGATGAAATTGCTCATTTATCCCTAACCAGACCAACACTGAATATTAGACTTTGTAAAGCATTGCTCATTTGATAAGCATGAGGATGTCTTAGGCAAGTGAGGAACTGAGCAAACATGATGCTCAGGTCACTAAGCCTCCTCATCCTTTACTCAGTAGGCCAGATGACCCACCCTACTCCAGCCACCAACCCCAACCATGGCCCCAGACAGAGGGCAGCGAATGGAACCTATTATCTTTCTGAGCTTTCCTTCCCTCTTCCTGTCCACCTCACATCTGGATGGAATACAAATCCCCTGACTTCCTGTTTCTCTCCCTACAATAGGTCCCAAATATCAATTTCAAATTAACCCTTTTTTTGCTTTTGCTTCTCTCACTTCAACCCTAAACTCTTTTTTTTGAGATAGGGTCTCACTCTGTTGCCCAGGCTGGAGTGTTGTGGTGTCATCACGGCTCACCACAACCTTGATCTCTCAGGCTTAAGCAATCCTCCTGCCTCAGCCTCCCAAGTATCTGGGACTAAAGGCTTACACCACAAAGCTCTGCTAATTTTTTATATTTTTTGTAGAGATGGGGTCTCACTATGTTGCCCAGGCTTGTCTGGAACTCCTGGACTCAAGCAATCCTCCCTCTTCAGCCTCCCAAAGTGCTGGGATTACAGGTGTGAGCCACCACACCCAGCACAGACCCTTTAGTGACATTGTTGTATATTTTCAAAATGAGTTTTAGTGAGCTTTGCCTATTTAAGAGTCTCCATTTGGTCATTCTTTGTCAATTGCTGTCACTAAGGCAGGCAGTTCACAGAAATAGATGAAGAGGTCCTATGAGCAATAGGGAGTAGTGAGGTGTGTGGTAAAGAGAGTCAAATGCAAACACTTTCAACAATGTTCCAGGAAAAAAAAGATAGGTCTATTGATTAGATCAGGCCTCTAAGGTCTTTCATTTGCAATCTTGGCTCTAGATAATTAGCTTCTCCTACCTTTTATCTTTCACTAGCCAAGCACTCAAAACCTTCACAACCTGCCCTACCCAACCTTACACTACTTCCTCCTCCATACCCCACACCCCCCTGACTGCATGGGTAACTCATAACCAACTAAACTGCACTGTTCTAACACACATTTCAGCCTGTCTAGTCTTCTGCTCATGATGATCCTTTTCCCCTCAAATACTCATTCCTCTTCTATAGTTTTTATCCATAAAGGCTCAAAATCACTGCTCTGATACTACCTCTCTTCCAAACGTCCACCCCACTGGGGCATATCAGTCTTCTAACAGGTATTTATTGGGCATCTAGTATATGCCAATACCTGTGCTGGGCACTGGGAATACAGCTGGAGTAAGATACACTCTGCCATTCTCATGCAACTTACAAGTAGCTTCTGCAGATTGACCTTTCTATTACTTGGAAGCCAGGGGCTTCCCACTGCCAGACTGGGAGCCCCCTGAGGACAAGAGTGGTGTTCCATTCATCACTGAGCCCTCTGCCAGGCACAGGGTAGGTGCTAAGAGGATGTTTATGGAATGACTAAATGCTGTGTTGCCAACAGGAAGCAGAGACATCTTTGAGGACAAGATAGTGTCTGATTCACTCCTGTATCCCCCACAAGCAGCTAGCATAGAACCTGTGCTAAGTCAATGAGTATGTGAGGAAATGAGTGACCAGCTTTAGTTCACCTCTTGACTCCTTTCCCTACAATATCGCCAAAGAAAACAAAATCCTGCAAAAATGCAACCAGCAGATGGTGGGAAAACTGGTTTCTAAACCTGAATATCACTATAAATGAGAAATACTCTTTTATTTTTATGAAAATATGAGTTTTGCAGGTTATTAAGATTGATGTGTTTTAGCTATAATTAATAATCATCATCACTGCTGATGGCTGGTTCACATATTCACCACTTGTTGGCCAAGGAAGCTTGGGTGAGGAGTGAGCTCCTCTGAGTCTCAGTTTTCTTTTGTATAAGATGGAGATATGAAACCATATCTATCTAGAGTGTTGAAGGACAATTTAATTAAATGGGATAAAGTATGTTTTAGTACCTAGTACTAAATTGAGTACTAATTAAATTGACAGTTTAATTAAATGAGATAAAGTGTGTTTTAGTACTTAGTACTAAGGCACTAAAATATGTTTTAGTACCTTAGTACTAAGTACTAAAACATACTTTATCTCATTTAGTACTAAGATACTAAAACATACTTTATCTCATTTAATAAAGTATGGTTTAGTACCTTAGTACTAGGTACTAAAACATACCCCTAGTATCCCTAGTATATTTTACTAGGGGTATGTTTTACTCCCAGTAGAGAGTAGGTATTTAAGAAATTGTAGACTTTTTTCCTCCCCATTATTATTCCAATAATCTAGTGTGGCAGCAAAAATCAAACTTCTTCTTGAGTAAAATTGTCTCCTATTTTTTCTCCAATCAAAACCACAGATTCTTATTCTAGGAGAGTCATGTCTATTGGTTGACCCCCAGAGAATTCTGAATTATCTTACTGTGCAGTATGATGTCATGATAGGGAACTATAGGACAGTGATTATGAGTGTTAACGAGCCAGTGTTAAGTATGCCTGGATTGAATTCATTCACTTATTCAACACATATTTATAGAGGGCTGATCATGTGCTAGACATTGTACTAGGTGTGGGATGCAGGAGAAATCAAATCTTTGCCCTCATGAAGTTGGCATTCTGCTGACAGAAGATATTCAAGCAATAAATGTATACAATTTATACTGAATTTATATTATATGAAGTGAGAATGAGGGTGATGGAGAAAAATGGAAAAGGGAAAGAGGCAAGAGTGTGCTGTGGGGGAGATTGAATCTCTGTTTTGAAATTTGTAAGATGCGTGGCAATAGGCAAGATGACCTCCATGACTCCACGATTTGTAAAACACAGTGCAAAATGGAAATGTAGCACCCACCTTCACCAACTTCAAAATTTTGAGTTGATGACTGCAGAAAATTGAACCAAACACAAGTCCTTCTAAGTAAATGCAGTACCTGTGCAACCCCACAGAGCAGACAGCTATGAAGCTGATCTTGAACTTGAGCAAGTTGTTTGCTTTTCCTCAGCCTCAGTTTTTAATTGAGAAAGGACTTGAAAATACCGAAACATTTGATAAGAGAGAATGAATCTGAAGCTTTTCCCTCTAGGTACAGTGTTAGATAGTACAAAGGGCATTTTTATCTCCAACACATCTTTCATGAAGAGTTTTTTTATCTTGGTTTCATGGAGCCCTGCTGTAGATAGGTTTGCCCAAGTTCTAACAAGATTCTGGAATCTCATGTGTGGGTGTGTTCATGTTGGGGGGTGTGTGTGTGTGTGTATGTGTGTGTATATGTGGGGTGTGTGGGTGTCTGTGCTTTTTCCTCTGGAAAGCACCATAGTCTCTGTCACATTTTTAAAAAGATGTCCAACCCTTTAAATAGTTAGGAACCATTTACTTTAAATGGAATCAGAAATGTCACTATAGAAAAGCAATAATATAAATTTCTACTGTGTGTATCTCTTACTGTTTATTCCATGTTCACAATTCATCTCATTTTCATTCAAGACAACCAACTGGGCTAGTTAGAGCCGAGATTTGAGCCCAATTTTTCTCACTGACTCTAAAACCCAACCATGCTCCTAAACCTCCTCACCATTGGAGGGCATTGCTGTTTACCCTTTCAGTTTCAGCTGTACTATCAAAAGCAGCAAGGGCAGGGACCACAGCTTGACCTTAAACTATTCAACTGCACTTAATTACCCATTGTGGTGGAGGCACATAAATACAGGATGTCCCCTCACTCTGCCATTCTGCTTTGCATCATTATCAAAAAGACAAAGGTAATTCATGTCTAATTACTCAGTCACCGCAAGGTCAGATATTTATTTTTATCATACTAGCGATTTTTAGGATTAGTGGTATCAGTATTTATTCATGGCTAACCTAAATCAAACATCCTGTTGATATCTATAAAGAGCCATATAGTTATTGTCGCAGGTATGCTGAGTCACAAAACAAATACGAAGTTTATGAGTTGACAGGGAAAAGGCTGCAGGGAGGTAGAGATAAGTGTGCCTGGGTAATCACAAGTGTCTTGAGAAATATACACACTGTTTATTTACATTGTCCATTTATCAAGTTCAATAGGGGCTTGGGAAACTAAAAATAACCAAAATAGGAAGAATTTTAAAAAGATTATTAGTATTAATTTCTAAATTTGCTGCTGGTGGTGACTTTTGGGTTCAATTTATTCAATATTTTAGAAACGATTCTCTGTTTCTAGTAGAATAGAGCTTTGACTGGCTTGAGAAAGGTAAAAGGAGAAGTTGAAGAGAAAGGAAAATAAATGAGGCTCATGTGATTGGGATTTACTTAGAGATCTGCAGTAGCAACAACTAGTGTCTTTCCAACCCCCCACCCACCACCACAGCCAACTAATGAGATCAACTTAAAGTGGCAGCATAGAAAGAGAAAACCCAAACAATTGCATATAGCAGTATGCAATTGACCCATTCCTTTTGCCATTCAGATTCACTCAGTCAAATATATCTTATTGACTTTGGCTATTGTCATTATAACTGTGTTAGCTAATTGTCTGACGTTTTCATTCATTCTCTGTCTTTGCAGATGTCACTGTTATCCAATCTGAATTTCCTTGCTCTGTCTAACTCTCTATCTGTACTAACAGAATATACATGTGTGTGTGTACACATTTTCTTTTCTTAATCCAGCCCATTGTTCCTCTTAATGTCCTTGGACACATCAGCAGTCTGAAAATCAGGCTTCTGATAGAGTCTTACTAGAAGTAACTAGCTGTGAAATTTGGGCAAGTGTTTTTCCCCTCAATTCCCCATCTACGAAAAGAACATGTGAAAACAAATGGTTTTGTAGATCCTCTCCTACTTATTCACTCTGTATTTCTATAAATTTCTATCTAGTTTCCATGGAGTACAAGGTCATTAATAATGTGCCCCATGACTCTCCTTAGATTAATCAGACAAGCCAAAATTGGGGGAGATGTGAACAAAGTCTTACAGTCTAGTTGAACATAAGAATATGAAATGAATATGACTCGTTGATGTGATACAGTCTTCACAAAACTAAATTTGGTGTTTGAAATATATTAGGTTTTAAGAACATAAAATTTCCATTTTGGTAGATAAAAAATGTTGAATAAAGGCAATTTCATAAGGTTCATAGTCTGTAAAGTGAGATAGAAGCAGAAAAACCTCACTTTGCTCTGTTCTGCTCTACTTAGTTCATACTTTAAGAAATAATTCAGTTCTTCATACCATATAAAAAAGAGGGTAGTGGACAAAAAGAGACACACATATTCAGTAGATAACAACCAAGCTGGGAGGGGACTTTAAGGCATGTCTGGTTAATGGGGAAAAAAATAAAGAGGCTCCTTCACTTGCAGGTGTTAGCAGTCTTTTAGTCTTTAAAAGATAGGTGCAAAAGACAAAATATTTCTGTATACATACGTACATATATTTAATGCAATATATGACTAAGTAGTTCATGTAAGTGACAGTAGTAATAGTGGCTAAGAAGTTCAGAAAAGATTCCAATCCATGTAAGGAGGAGCTCTTTAAATGGAGCTGTCCAAAGTTTGCGTGTGCTATGTCAGCTGGTTGCAGTGTGCCATTGCCAAGGTTGTTGAAGTTCAAGCTAACTGAGACAACTCGAGCAGCACAAGGTGGTGGTAGGTCTAGGACACTGGCTATCTACCTGGGGTGGGTTTGTCTCCCAGGGGACATTTGATAATGTCTGCAAATATGTTTGATTGTCACCATTTTGGGGGTAGGTGGGAGGGTGCTATTGGCATCTAATGATTAGGAGTCTGATATGTTTCTAAATATCCAACAACACACAGAAGAGCACCCTCACTACAAGGAATTACCCAACCCAAAATGTGCCAAGGTTGAGAAACCCTAGTCTAAACAGTTTGATACAGATGTTTAATTCCTAACATTACTGTAGCTGTGGAGAAAAAACGGAAATTGATCTATTAGAACAATGGTTATGTAGGCAATTGTTTATAATGGCATTTAAAAAAATGCTAATGACATGCAGACATGTAAATTTTAAAACACGTAACATTAAACAAAAAGAATATGTCTCTATGTCATAAACATATCAAAATATTGAGTGGCTATTTCTGATCAATGAGATGATTCATGCTTTTGTTTTGCTTTACTCTCTATTTTCCAAGTAGCTATAATGTACCAGTCCTGCTTTTAAATTCAGAAGAAGAAAAAAAGAACCTAAGTTGAATTTTTAAAACCTGATATGTCCCTGAGGACTGAATGGCACATGGTAATAAGAATAACCGTAATAGTAACTTCAATTTAGCTGGCAGCGTGTGGAGAGACAGGCCCACTCATTCACTCCCCATCAGAATGTAAATTGTTATAACCCCCTTTGGAAGACAACTTGGCAATATGACTGCAGAGCCTCAAAAATATTCATAGCCTATGACCCAGTCATTCCAATTTTGGGAAGCTAGCCTAAGGAAATAATCAAAAAATAAGCACAAAGATGTTCATTTAAGCATGATTTATAATAGTCAAAAACTGGATTCATAATGGCTACAAATTGAAAACAGCCTTAATTACTAGAAATAGGTGAATGTTTAAATTATAATAAATCCATATGATGTAACACATAGCCATTGAAAACAATATTTACAATTACTGATGATGTGGGAGGAAACTAAAGATGCACAATTAACTTTAAAAAATAAGGGTCCAAACTATATAAAAAGGGTAACCCCAAAATGTAAGAAAGAAACATGATGTTTGAAAATACGTAAGTTAAAGTAGGATATGGGATATGAGTGGTTTTTTTTTTACTTTTTTCCTTCTTTATTATATTTTATAATATTTTCTAGTTGTGTAAAATAAAAAACATAGATTTTTTTTCTTCTTTTCTTTATTTATTTATTGTACTTTAGGTTCTGGGGCATAAACATAAATTTTATAACCAGACAAAAACTTTAATATTAGTCAAATGCCAAATCTAAGTCCAAAGCCATTGTCCATTTTAAGAAAATCATCTGAGTTAACGTTACAACTACTTTTCAAGAGAGCATCAGGCCCATTTCACAGCTGAGAAAATCTGGCCTGATATTCCTAATTTTCCATGTTTATCTTAGACACTGCTTCCTCCAGGAGGCTCTCTGTGACCTTCCAATTCTGGTTAAATTACTCTTTCTCTCAGTTTCCATTATTTTACTGATTTTTTAATGTGTATATAGGTTGTCTCTAGCAAGTGTATGACACAAAATATCCATGAATTGAATGAATGAATAAAGAATGAATAACTTACCCAACCTGGTGAGTGGCAGGGCCGGCCAGGTCAGTGCAACTTCAAAGTTGATGTTGTCACTGAATGTTCCAGATGGATTGCAGAGAAGACCAAAGTTCATGTCTCAGCACCTTTCCCAATGTACAGGACTTATTGTTGGGACAGAGTAGTGCCTGGCCTAGAAGTTAAACATTCATCCAGCTAGCTATTAAGGCTTGAATGCCTTCAAAGAACAGCATGGATTTTTCTCTGTGAATCGTGAGCCTTTTCGCAATGCTTAACACGGCAGCTGGTAATGATTATTGCTCCTGTTTCCCTTGGAATTTCATGTTCGTTTACTTAACAGGGCATTGCTAATCTAGAAGAAGGGAGTGAGTGAAGAATCCCATTTGTAAAGAGGATAACAGGTTAATGAAAAGAAGCAGAGGTATGTGTAGGTGATAGGCTTTCTACAAGGCTCAGTTCAATTGGTATGATTTAAAGGCAAGCCTTGGCTGGCTGGTCACAATAAGGGCCACATTATGGAGGGGATTTACGTGGCAATTACCATGGTCCTTGCTTGTGGAATACAATGTTTTAGGGCTCCCTGGATACTTAAGATTAATGTCTGAATCAGTAGTGTTATTGTTGCAAGATCTTAGTGTGATGGGAGCCATTTGAGGCAAGAATTTTTATCCCTTATCAGAACGTAAAATATCTCATAGTCTGCAAGAACTTCAATGACTATGGCTTGAAGTTGCCCTAAAATAGTTTAAGCATCCGGCTGATTTTTTTTTTTTGCCTTTTCCTTAGTAACTAGAATGCATTATCAGCCTAGAGTTACTTTTGCTCATTCAGGTAATATGATTGAAATGGGAATCATATATGTTCAATCATTTAGGGAAGTGGGACTAAAAATCATAGACCCATAGCAAATTAAATGATTATAGAATATCTGCCATGTAAATGACTTCAATGAAGGACTTCTTCATGTACCCTGAGCCAGATCCACAGCATTTGGTGTAAACTCACCATGGTTTCTCCCTTAGTCTCCTTAATCTCCTTTATTAAGAATGATGATCCTAAACCTCAAGGAGCCTTGGGGAATTTTTGGATTCCTGCTAGGTATGTACCTGGCCAAAATTAATTTGATCCATCAGCAATTCCCAGGAACCACATCATGAGTACTAAGAGAACAAATTGATTTCTCTAGTGGTATGTTTCTCCAACCTAGATATCTGTGCAAAAAAAGTGCAGTAGACATGGCGCAAATTCCAAGAAGTTCTCCTCCTAGGAAGTGGTCGAAATATATAATGCTTGTTTATTACTCAATTTGAGACCCAAATTATCCAGTCAATGGGATCAGTACTTTACTCCTCTTCCCCAGAAGCCTCACAGATAGTCTTAACACCATCTCAACAAAAATAAGATGGGGAGCTGGATGTGAAGAACATGGCTACTTCATGGATTCCAAGCAATCAGGTAGAACATTGAGAAATGCTATTGATACAAGAAGTTCCTGCTAAAGGTGTTGGTGAGCTTGGGATGCCAGTGCAGAGTGATATAATATTTGGCCAAGAACACATAAGTATCTGAATCCTGCTCTTGTCCATAATGACATCTTACCATTAAATCATTGAGAACAAATAAAAATAATACATATTATCTGAATTGTTTGCTAAAACCCCAAGTAGAACTCAGTAAAACAGAAAGGACTACATAGAAGATTCCTTTTTCCTAAACAGGGTATTGCCAACTTGCCTCAAATTAAAGCAGGGCAGAGCCATAAAACTATTATATTTCCCTTGGATTTTGGGCCTTTACAGTTTGAAAGCAATATCCAAATCTACAACAGAAAGTCTAATTAAATCCTTGTGGATCTAATTCTAACTGGCTGCTATCCAGTTAGCACCCTCAAACCTGAATGCTCAGATAAGCCCTTCTCCCCATCTTGGTGGAGGGCCAGGGGGAGTAAATTAAAGGAACAAAAGAACAAAAAAGGGACTCTGAGCTTCTGCTAGAAGCCAATATCACAAATCTAGAATGACAAGCCAAAGCCAAGATAGAGTTGGCCTGAGGCAGCCATCATTCATTTTCTCATTCATTCATTCATTCATTCATCACGTAGACATTTGCAGGGCACCAGTGATGCTGTCAGGTACCATGTTTGGTGATGAATTAGCAGATGGTCCTAGCAGATGAAAAGACTGGAACCCGCTGGGAACGATATAAAAATTGTTACACTGCTATCAGAGTAAGGGGGAGGTTAGTAAAAGCTGGTGGACCTTAAAGTTTCTTTACTTTTGCAAATGTAGGAACTAAGGGTCAAGACAGAGTTTGGGATAAGGGACGAGGTCATAGCTAAAGAATGAGTCTAGTGTCTATAGAGAAGTGATACTTGGAATTTTCCACGTACAAACACACACACACACACACACACACACGCACACACCCCACTCCTCACCTTCACCAATTTCATAGGGAAACATGAAGAAATAGGCATATGGATTTCAGAAGTGGGCAGTGTTTTGTTTGAGTCACACATTTGCTTGCTAGTAATGTGATATGTGACTTTAGGCAACTTTTTTATCTTTTCTGGGAGAATACATACCTCTAGGGGTGCAATAAGGGCTAACTGGGAACAGTGGAGGGTGTGCCTGATATAAAGCCTGGGGTACAGATGCCATTTAATAAATGATGGTTTCTTCCTCCTGCATCTTGTTTGAGAGTAGATCTAGTCTATTGTTTATTCTTTGGAGTAGGCATGGTAGAGTAAAAGGAACAAAGGGATAGAGCGAGGAAGGGAAGAAGAAGAAAAAGCAACCATAAGGCAGGTGCAGTGGCACACACCTGTAATCCCAGCACTTTGGGAAGCTGAGGCAGGTGGATCATGAGGTCAAGAGTTCAAGACCAGCCTGGCCAATATGGTGAAAACCCGTCTCTACTAAAAATACAAAAAAAATTAGCCAAGCATGGTGGCACACAACTATAGTTCCATCTGTAGCCACTTGGGAGGCTGAGGCAGGAGAATAGCTTGAACCCGGGAAGCAGAGGTTGCAGTGAGCCGAGATTGTGCCACTGCACTCTAGCCTGGGAAACAGAGCAAGACTCCATCTCAAAAAAAAAAAAAAAAAGGAACCGTAAGACGAGCAAGAAGCTAAGTTTACAAATAAATTTAGCCACACTTCTCAACATCAGGACGGGTCCTTCATGCTTAGATTCCAGGCCTCTTCTTGTGAATGGGAACAGTCAATACTTATCCAATGATGCATTTAAAAGCATCAAGTTAAAAAAATGCAGATGTCAGAAAAAAATAACATTTACCATCAAGCACCCTTATTAAATACTAGCTTGTTGGCATATCTGTAAGTCTGGTTGTCATTTTGCTAGGTGGAGAGGACAGAAAAGTATTTAGGCCACGCCCATGTTTCAGAATAGTAATCACAAAAGCCACAATGTATTGGTCACTCAGACTCATCATGTTTGTCCTTTTGTTTCAAATATCCCAAGGATAGAGGTATTTCTAGCCTAATTTTCTAGGTAAGAAAATCAAGGCTACAAAACATTCATGTGTTGTTACTTTATCCTTAGTACCCCGCTAGGAAGTAGGTATAATTAGCCTCATCTTAGAGATGTGAAAACTGAAGTTCTGAGAGGACTATCCTGTAACCAGAAAGAGTCTGTGTTAGGATCTGAGCCCATCTGATGAAAGGCTATGCTCTTAATTATACCATTTCCCTGCCTTGCAAGGACACATGTAGGTCACAGGATGCTTGCCATTTTTCTCACTGGCACTACAACTTAGTAACAGCCTTTGGCCAAAAATGAGACTGACCATTGACTTTCATGGATGGGAAGTCCACATTCCTAACATGGATTCATTCAGAAGCACCCAGATTTCACAAGGGGAAATGATGAGGCATTTTTCTGAGGTGTTGAAATTGTTCCCATTGTCAGTCACAAACAAAGCAAAAAAAAAAAATGCTTTGAAAATTCCTCAAAGGTAAAAGGTAGCCTTTCTTCTCCCATAATTCTGATATAGTCCCTAAAAGAAACAAAAGCTTGCATAATTCTAGCCCCAGTGATTCTTCTTTCCTTCTTATTAACTAAAAATCTTCACCATATTTTTTCTTACTAATTAGTTAAATGCTTAAGCTCCTGAGTCACTGAGCTGTCTACCGGTTATAGCTTGTTCTAGCTCTTCCACCCTCAAATGGAACTTGCAAAGAATTAGGGCCTCTGAAGATTCTACATTCAAGTCGTGAAAACAAGCCAACAATGAAATCAGTCACTGCCGAGAGGGATGGACAAGCGTAAGCATTAAGACCCACTACTGTTGTGTCAGGGCCTTCAGATATGCTGCCAATGGGAAGAGGAGAGAAAAGTATGTGTATTCATTTATAAAAGTATGAGTTCTTACCTCCCAAGGTCCTGATTTTACACTGGTCCGGTCAGGTTCCCTTGTCTTTTGTTGCATTCACGAACAGAGTTGTATTTAATCTACTGCTTGAGAATGCAGTTGAGCTTGTCGCCAGCAGTGATGGGTCCAAACAGGAAGCCACTTACCTTTCCCTGGGTGGTTAATGGAGGCTCCAAGAAGACAGAGATTGGTCACAGCCACAGGGCCTGAGAGTATCGAGCATGCGCTTCTGGAGGCATGACCTGACTTTAGCCGAAAGCATGCGCAGAATGTGGAACTTGGCCTCCTGTGGAAAAAGCATGTCTTCAGCTTAGATTATTCCTTTCTTGATGCTCACCAGGATGGCAGGCTTCTAGTAGGCGAATCATTAATAACTGTCATGTAAACCACAGGAAAAAAAGCTATGTGTAGGATTCTTTAGCTCTATTTATTGATACAAACCCTTTAGTATGAATGTATGGCCTTCTACTGATCGGCCCTAAACACTTTTCCAAAGCTTTCCTCCTCATAACTCATCAATAATGCAGCTGCCAGATTGCTCACTGTTCCCAAGCAGCCATATTCTCTCAGGCTTCTCTAGTTCACATTCTCCACCCTTCCCTTGCCACCAGGGATCATCTAAAAATCATACCTGATTATGTCACCTCTATGCACATGCACATACAAGGACACACACACACCCCTCATTAGTCCGGATCTCCCTGTTTGTATGTAGAATGAAGTCCAGGCCTATTAACACAGCATCTAAGACCCTCCTCAGTCTGCCTCCAAATTGCCCATCAGCCTCATCTCTACTCTCCCCTCCTTTATCTTTTTCCTTACTGATGTCATCACAAAATTCTCTTTTATTTCTTATCATTTCCAAAGGAGACCAGGCCTAGACTCAGTCCCTTTGTGGATTGCTGCTTTACTACCTGCTGTTATCCTCTCATTTCTCTCTGTGAAGCAAACTCTTTCTCATCCTTCAAGAGCTAGTTCAAATCTCCTCCTCTGAGAAGCCCTTTCTGAAGCCCACAGGTGGAGTTAGTTATACCCTTTATTCTGAGCACACCAAGGGAAAACAGCTTTACTCATGTGCATATCTCACTGTGTTGTGATAGCTTACCTGCCTATCTCACCATTAGACTATGTACTTGTAGAAGGCAGGAATCTTTTTCTAATGATTTCTTATTTCTCAGAATTTAGAACAATGCCTTCTAGAAGTCAGTAATCTTTTTCTAACGATTTCTTACTTCCCAGAACCTAGAACGATGCATATGAGAAAGGGCTGCTTTGTGTATATTTGTAGAATAAATGAGTGCTTTTGGTACCTTGGCATTTGATGGGCAATCTTGGTCATCCTAAAGAGTTCCATGCCATCAAATATAACTTGCATTGCCATGAGCCTTATTATTGGCTTTGAGAACATCCTCCTCCCACTTTGAATAGATGGTCTAGCAGACAACAAAGTCCTAAGGAACAGAAAACATAAAGTGTTAGCTCCAGGATTCACCAGCATGTCATACTTGCTCAGGACAACAGAGGTTGCACTTAGGAGCTGAAATAAATATCCAGTTTCCTGTATATGGTAGATCCTGAGTAACGTGCTCAGCAGATCATGTTTATCCTTTGAAGTTGAGAACTAACTCTATACAGCAGAAACAGGACCAGGTACTCTCTAGATCTTGTTTCTGTTTGGAGAATCCTGTTGAATGCCAAGGCTAAAAAGACCACCAATATCAATGACTCTATTTTAGAGATGACAGAATTGATGCTTGGAGAGGAAAAGAACCAGGAACATGAATAAAGGAAGCAATGAACAAATATGCCACAGATAATGGTAGAAAACCTTCCACTGCATAGAAGAAAGAGGGTGTTTGTTGAAGGTGCTGGGTCTTCCCTCTTTGCCCAAGAAACACATGCAGCTCCACTCTGCAGTAGATCCTAGACCCTTAGGTAGAGCAGATCTCAAAAGCTGACCTGGGCTTTGGCAGCTCTCACTGTGCTTACAGAACACTGACGTTTTTGTTAGAGGTGACTAAGAGAGAAGGTTTGCATTGGTTAGAAATTAGTCAGATGGCATTTCCTTAGGCTTTGGTTTTATTTCTCAGTGAAAGGTTGTGCAGGAAGCATTTGATTTTCCTATTATATTGCTTTATTAACGATCTACAGTTATTGCCCAGTTTCAAGAAGCCTAAGGCAAGAGAACATGTTAATGAAAGATGCCCTAAAAACCAGAGCGCTCTGGGCAGACACTGACTTGGGGCATTAGGAGAACTCATTACAAATTCTGGATCTTGATTTTCCGCTTTTTAAAATGAAGGACTTTTACCAGGTGCTCTCTGGGTCCTGTTCCTGCTTGGAGAATTTTTAAGGCATCAGAGTCTATCTATGAACTGTTTTTTACTGGGCATGGTTGTCTCATGCATCCTGTGTGATCATTTCTCAAGACACAATGATAACAAGACAGGCTTCATTCCTGCCATCATGGAGTTTTAGCCTAGTGGAGAAAACAGATAATACCATCAGAAAACCCGCATTGAAGAAAGATTATTACCAATCGTTGTGAATGCAGTGATAAAAACAACGGGGCTCTCAGGGGTACAACTACACAGTATAATGAATTGCACAGAGCGGGTGTTCAATTTAGATTGAGGGTCAGAGTGTCTTTTCTTAGGAGGTTTGTGAGCTGAAACTTAAAGGACAATAAAATCTAGTAATTAAAAAAAAAAAAAAGGCCGAGTACAGTGGCTCATGGCCTGTGATCCCAGCACTTTGGGAGGGATTCTAGACAAGCCTGGGCAAGATGGTGAGACCTCTGTCTTTATTTAAAAAATAATGAAAATTAGCTGGGTGTGGTGGTGCATGCCTGTGGTCCCAGCAACAGGGACCACAGGGAGGTCTCTCCTATCTAGCAAGGAAGCTGAGGAAGGAGGATTCCTTGAACCTAGGAGGTAAAGCTTCAGTGAACCTTGATCATGCCATCCTACTCCAGCCTGGGAGACAGAGCAAGACCCTATCTCTAAAAAAAAGAAAATTAAGGCTTGAGCATTTCGGGGAGAAGGAACAGAGTGTGCAAGAGACTGAGGTGGAGAAAAGTTTGGCCTGTCTGAGAAACTAAAAGGGAAAAAGGAAATAAGTGTCAGTGAGTTCATGAGCAATGGTAGCAACTCAGTGAGTGAGGGTGGGGATGGGGGATCACAAAATATGAGGTGTGACAGAGGGGCAGGTGCAGAAAGGTCAAAATTGAGGTTTCAGTATTGTTAGGTAGGGAGGTAACCTAATTTGATTTATATTTTAATTCCATTATTCCAGTGGCCATATGGGGAATAACCCAAGTTAGGGCCAGCACAGAGGCAAAGAGAAAATTTAGGTTTCCACAGTAGACCCAATCAGAGATAATGGTGATCGAGTGAAGACGGAAAGAGGTAGATGTGTTCGATTAGTATTTTGGAAAAGGCTTTGATAGAATTCCTTGATGGACTCATACTCATCGAAGAGAGCAAGTCACTGTGTCAGGGGCTGGGTGGGATGAGTATACAAAAGTAAAGAGATTGTGACCTCTTGCCAAGACCTTGAGAAGCTCAGAGTTCATGTAATTTTCGTAAAATTCAAGCAAGCAGAGGTTACAACAGCAATGAGATGTTCTTTTGCTTCCACAACAGAGTGAGGCCTCCATGAATGGGGAGCAAGAAGGAAAGGTTTCACAAAGGAGTAGGCCTGTGAGCTGGGCCGTAAAGGATGGGTTCTGATCTAACAAGCAGAGAAAGGGAAAGCCCTCCAAGCAGCAAGAGCAGGGCCGTATAATGTGAAGATTGCATGTGACTCAGGAACCATAAGCAATGGTAGACTCACACCAAAGCACAGTGTGTATAAAAGACAAGGTTGGAAACGTATGCTGAAGTCTGACTGTGAGAGTTTGAAGCCCCACTAAGAGGTCTGCACTCATCAAGAATTTCAGAGGAACATGATTTAGTTCCACGATTGGAAAAAGAATTCTAGTGCTAAGAGCTGTCAAGGTATAAGATAAGCCTAATCACAGAGTGATTTGAAGTTGAAAAGAGTTTATAAGTTATTCTTTTAAAAAATCTCTGTTGCCAAGCATGGTGGCTCACTCCTGTAATCCCAGCACTTTGGGAGGCTGAGGTGGGCAGGTCACAAGGTCAGGAGTTTGAGACCAGCCTGACCAACATGATGAAACCTTGTCTCTACTAAAAATACAAAAATTAGTCAGGTGTGGTGGCGTATGCCTATAATCCTAGCTACTCAGGAGGCTGAGGCAGGAGAATTGCTTGAACCTGGGAGGCGGAGGTTGTAGTGAGACGAGATCATGCCATTGCACTCCAGCCTAGGTGACAGAGCAAGACTCCCATCTAAAAAAAAAAAAAAAAAAAAGGAAAACTCTCAGTTATTGAGGTGTGAGGCAGAGCCAGCACATGTTCTGAACCAATTGAACAGGGAAATAATGGGCTGACATTAATATCAGACACTTGTAGAGCATTTACCTTGTGCCAGGCAACATTACGAATGCTTTCTGTGTATTAGCTCATTTAATCACTTTAACACCAGCTTGGTAGGTAACACAGCAGGGATTTGAATCTTAGCTGCTTGAGGTAATTGTCCATCACTTACATATAACGTTTTTCTCTCTCTTTCTGCAAATGTAAGCTAAAAATATTACCTTCATTCTAGAAAACATCCCTTTGTAGAATAGGGCTATACCTTCCGGCATGTGGACATGCCAATCTAAACCCCAGAAATAGATACCCACCAGGACTAGGCAATGCAGGAAAATCTCAGGCTTCAGCTAGAACTGTTTCATATGATTTTCTACATGGCCAGGAACAATGGTAAAGGCATGCACTCTGTGAGCAGGCCATTTGTGAATGGTAGATCATGGGACCTAAGGAATGGTGTTACACATACTTGAGTTTTCCTTCCAAGCTCAGAAACCATATTAAACACCTCTCCCTTGGGGAGAAGTGAGGGAGGGGGTGGAGAGAGGATAGTTAGTATGGTGGAACTTCTTTTCCATAGATGGAAACACTGAGGGCTAAGAAAAAGGGCCTCTCCTGCAACATGTGTTATCTGGCAAGCCTGGTTCTATTTAAGAATGATATATAGTCTAATGTAATAGAATACAATATGCCTAGCTCTAAAATTATGTTGGAAAAAAATCAACATTGTGATGTGCTATATTCAGTCAATGAGTAAATATTTCTGTGCCTACCACATGCTCGGCGTTATAATTAGAGCCACCATGAAAAACACTTATCCACGATCCTTTATGCTATCAAAGCCTGAATTCCCCACTTACCCAAGAATCCTGGATAATTCCCAAAAAACAAATTTATTATTTGCTTCTATGGTTGTAGGTTTATCAAAAATTGAAGCATTAATAGAAATAAGAACAATTTAGACTACAAAAGCCATGGGCTTATAAAAATGTTAGCATCAGCACATTCCAAAACTGCCTGCCACATCCCTTGATGGTATGTGTGATCATTGTCACACACTAGCCGTTAGAATCCTTTGTAACTGAGGATATAAACCCAATTTAGAAACATGTCTTTACTAAAGGGTGGAAACTTAGAAACTAATGTGAGCGGGATGAGAAAAGGAGACGTTTAAAGGTAATCTACAGGATGTACAGATTCATTTTTATATGATATAGAGTGTTTATTTTTAATGTGCACTATACATTGGAAGTAATATTTCTTGATTTGAAAAAAAGGCTGGGAATAATCGCTTACTGACAGAAAGCAGGATATAGATCTAACAAAGAAGCAAGTAGCCCTTCAAGAAACAGCAAACACAGACCCAATGTGTATGAGAGAGACAGGGGCTGCAATGAAGACGACCATCCATTCCGGTTTCTCCAAGACTGTCCAGGCCTTCTCCCACATCTCCAGAGACCCCTTCATTGCAGGTAAACCAGGTCAGTTGGCCACCTAAGCTGCAGCATCATGCTGCCATTCTGTAACAAGCAAAGACAAGAAAGTTTGTCATTGGTAACCCAAGCCTTGAGAGCTAGCAGCACCTCGCCGGTATGGACAATGCAAGTCAAGAGAAGTGCTGGACCTACTGAAAATAAATAACAGGACCAAAATGAGATGGACCCCTTACCCATGCTGGTATAGAATATCAGCAAGTGTGAGTAAGGAAGGACCAACGCCTAAATTGAGAACACATTACATGTTCTCTATACTCTCCTCTGGGTCTGTATATGAAGCCGAATTGATAAATGCCTGATTCCCATGGCACGAGTCCATCCTCTGCCCAGGCAGACACAGAACATTTACCAGAGCACATTTACCTGTTGATTCCTGTTCCAATGGGAGCACAGAATGTGCTCAAGAAATGGCTCTAGACCAGTGCTTCTCAAATTTAACGTGTATTGGAATCACCTTGTTGAAATGCAGATTTGACCTCTTGATTAGGTGAATGTTGGCTGGGAGCCTGAGATTTTGCATTTCTAACAAGCTCCCAGGTAATGCCACAGACAGCACTGTGAGTGGCAGGGCTGTGAGCTCCAGTAATCAACGAGGTTGGGAGGCTGATTACTGGAGACGAGATATGAAACCTATTTGACATACCCAATCTATAGTAAAACTACCTACCTCATAGAGCTGCTCTGAAGGTTAATTGAAATAAGCTGCATAACGCTCCTAGCAAAGTGCCTAACATCTAAACCATATGTATTTTCCATTCCAAATGATGGGTTCAATCATTCTTATTAGTAGTCTTATAAATTCAATTTATATTAAAAGTTCAGAAAGCCTGGTTTGTAGAAGTCAATGAGAAGAGTGGGCTTATTAATAGATATACACTCAGTTCTGACTTGCACAGGAAACAAGGCTTCTGCACGGCAGAATTCACAGGTCTAATCTAGTGCAGGGCTTCCCAGCCCTGGCTGTACTGTGGAATCACATGGATATCTTGCACAAGACATGAATGGCATTACCTCACCCCCGATCAACTGAATTGGAATCTCTGAGAGTCAGGTCCAGGCTTTCTAGAGTACAGAAAATTTGCAGGTTATTCTAAAGTGCAGTCAAGTTTGAGAGCCACACACGTAAGGAAACTGGAGATCCTTGAGTTCTGAGGTTGAATCTCAGCTCTGCTTTGACAAACTTTCCGTGCCCCGTTTTCCTAATTTGTAAAATAGGGGTAATAGAAATAACAGTAGTGTCTATCTCAAAAGGCTAAAGAAATCAATTTGTGTAAAGCCCTTATTATAGTTAAATTTATGACTATGCTACATGGCTATTACTATCAATATCTAAGACCTAGTACCTAATTAAGAACTATTTCTATAGAATTCTGTATTTAGACCTATTTGTATTCAGAATGCTATATCTTATACGAGCATTATTTTAGGCATAGTAATATGACAATTTAACATATTGTAAGCACATACTATTTATCAGGCATATATAAATATTATATACTAAATACTGTATTATTACTATTTGAAAGGCAAAGAAGTATAACGGGAAACAGATTCAAACATGAATTATGGTTCTACCATTTACTATATATGTGACCTTGGGCAAGTTACTTTTCTCATCTCCAGCCTATTTCCCTATCTGTCAACAAGTGTGATGGTAATATCTAACATTTAAGGATTATTTCAAAGAATGAATGGAGATAATCAATGTAAAGAATCTGGTATAGTACCTGGCACTGAATAGGGCTTACTAAGTGCATTGCTCCATCCTATCCATCTGTTTTGGAGGCACAGGAATGAGTAAGATATCCCCAGTTTCCATAGTCTACTTGAGAATATAGGAAACAGACATACAAATTTCATTGCTTCCTCTTTGAAATCCTTGTATTAGAGACATACAATGATAAAGAGCTAGAGTCTATTTATAGGAAGTTCATTATGTTTATGTGCTCAGTTCCTTGATATGGTACATCTGGGAATTTTCTTTTTTGTATGTGCATGGTTAGCCATTGTTTTGATTTTTGGTGGGTTTTATATTTGTTACAGTTTTTAAAGTAGACATGATTTGGCAGATGTTTAGAGTAGTAGGTGTGCTTTGCTTTTGATGTCTTTGAAAATACAGAGTCCTCCAGGGCTTGGATGTCTTTCTATAGTTGTATTCTCTAACTAATAGCTATGCAGTTCATGAGCGTTAAACAATGTCACTCCAATTACATAAGAGGCCATTCCACAGGAAGCAGAGGGAGTTAGTGTAAGAAAAAACAGTACATTCCACATGGATGTTGTTCCACCCCACTCGACAAGGAGCAAAAGTAACTGAGGAGCTCATAGGGGATTCTGGAATGGATCTTACAATCATCATAGTACTTGAAAGATGTATTGAACCTACCAATTCCCTGATAAACTGATGATAGCTAATAATGATTCATCTGAAACAGTAATGCCTACTCAAGACTCAGAAGACAGGTTGAATTTACACTTACATTCCTAACTAGATGTTCAATTTGCATTTAAATACTATTTAACATTTAAGTGACACAGTAATTTGTAAATAAATATTTCTACCACCATTAAAGTGGTGATTAAATCATGATTATTTGATTCACACATCATTCTGTGTACTATGACTATCGCATTTTACAGATGAGCAAGTCAAGCCAAAGAAGTCATAAGTAATCAAGACACAGGTATTCATCTAATCAACAGCAGCAGTACCTATAAGCCCTAGTTGTGTCTTTTGTCCACTGATTATACTTTTCCCACTAAATATTGGCCACGTTGGCCAATTCACTTCACTTGCCTGTGTGTCAATTTCTTCGTCTCTTAATTCTACTTCACAGTGAAAAATGTGTTAAAAATGAAGATAATTAAGAAAAGTAATCTTGGAAAAAGTAAAGTTCTTTATAAGCCTAGAATATTATGATGTTTCAGGAAATGCGGAAGTGGACCAGAATTAGGTATGTGTACAAGTAAACCCATCACCCTTATTGAACCCTACAAACCAGGCACTCTGAAAGTTTAATTATTTTTTGGTTAACACTGCATTTCTGAAAGCCTCCTGGAACATTTTACTTCCAATTGCCAATTCTTTAAAATCCTCTTGGATTGCGTCCAAGCTTGAAAAATTTCATCTGAAAACGAATGTTTTGGTTTTTTTTTTTTTCTTTAACATTCATAAAGTTCAGGGCATAAAGTACTCTTTCACAGAGAATAAAAACAAAGTTTACAGTGGAAATCATGTCATAGACAGGCCATGGGGCACCTTTCTCCCTAGCCAATCAGCCAGAGCTGGGTAAGTGAAGGATGGAATCTGGCCTCAGGCAAGAGCCTCTCAGGGTAGATGCATCCCCTTCTGTGAGGCTGCTCCTGCTAACTACGCTGTGAGCACCCTGGGCTTGCAGTGAACTCAGAATTCCCATCTGGAGTTTGATTCTATTTCACCATACATTGTGAAAGGGTGACTTCTCCAGTTATCCAAAGGAAACATGGTCTCCCTAGCAAGACTGTACTAAACTGGCTAAAGCCATTAAACCTGAAATCCAGGGCTGTTAACAAGGTGGAACAAGTGAGCTCCATGCCAACTGGTTTTCAGCCCCAGGTAGACTCTGTTTAAACAGGTTGTGAACTCTTTCCACCACCTCCATTCTTTAATGCTTCTTAGTGAATTTAAAGCAAGTGATCCCAAGCCACAGTGATGGCTTAGGAGCGGCCAATACCAAGAAGATTGAAATGAAGCTTTCCCTTAGCTGCCTACTCTGTCCATATTATGCTGCAAATGTACTGAATACCTACAGATGCCCACACATGCTATGCTTTCTATTGTCTTCATGCTTTTGAGCCTGAGAGACCCCTCCCTGAATTTTCTCCCTCATGACTCCATCACCACACTCATCCCTCTTTATGGTTCAGGACACAGGTCAGATTCTTTCTTCTCCCTTATTTCTTGAACTGTTCTGCAAGTTCTCAGGTCTGCACTCACAACATACACCATGTTTGCTTCTATCTCAGCATTTCTCTTCCCATTATTTGCCTGTATTTTTCTGTGTTCAACCAGTTGTGAATTCTTTAAACATCTGGTACATTCTACTCTATGAGTTTGGAATAAAGAATGACATACATACAAGCTATTCACTGTTGTTTAGGTGATAGAAAACTGATAGCTATCAAGTGCCTTCAATATGCTAGGCACTGTGCTTGGTACTGCAAGTGATTTTTCTCATTATGTCATTGCAAATATGCCGTGAAACTGATAATATTGCTAACATCATCATTTTATAAGTGAAAAGGCTTGTGCTCAGAGAACCTAAGAAATTTAGAATTATTCCATGACCATACCAAGATAAATTGTATTCATTTTGGAATACAATTCCAATTCTGGAGTATTCCGAATGGAATCCCATGTCTGTCTAACTTCTAATCTCAAGTCATTTCCATGTCATCACGCTCCTCTCCTTATTTCTAGGGAATAGCACTGGTTTCATGCTTTCAGATTTTCTTTGTTTAAATTAGCCGTGTGTCAAATGCATTTTTAATTTTCCTTAAACAGAGACCTGCAAATGCTCTAGTGTGTCATTCAGAAGCCTCTTCAGATCCAAGGCACTAATTTCCCCAGTTGCTGGGAGTGTTGGATGCTAATTGCATTGCCCTCATTTGAAGATCGCTAGTTTGCCCACAGTTACACTCCCTTCCCAGGGTCATTCTAATCCAATGTTAGTCAATGTAGAGGTGCCCTTTGCCCTAATTCAGGAAAACTCTGCAGGGCCACCCTAGTTCTAGATCTCCCTGTGGAACAGGCTAGTCATCAATTGCATCTGCCTCACAGTTCAACTTCTCCCTCTGCCCAGTCCTGTTTCCCCCACTCTCTTGTAAGTGTTGTTCCCAGTGAACTTTCTTCATGCAAGTCTCCATTTGAGACTCTGTTTCTCAAAAAACTCAGCCATAACTATGGCAATGAGAAGTCAGTGACTACAAATTACTAATCAGAATAAAAAATTGCAAGCAACATTTTAGTGATAGTTTATGGATAGAATGCTTGGTTCAGATAGGGCACATGTCTCTCCAAATGCTCTCTCTGGCCCAGAAAGTACCATGGATTATATAATTGGAAATTAGATCTGCTTTGCGGTGAACGTTCAGCCCTCGAGCCTCAGAACTCCACCTGTTCACTCTGTGACTTGGTCTAGGTCATGTAACTTTTGTAAGCCTCTGTTTTGCATGGTACTCCACCACAGCACTAGGCAAGTTTTTTAAGTGTGCCCTATGGTTAGAGAGGCAGAGCTCTTGGGCACCAGCTGCTCTACAAAGTCAAACTCATCTCTTACTGGGATTGTTTATCTAGCGGCAGTCTCCACTTTAAAAAAAAGGAAAATCACTTTTCTCAGTGAAATAAGCCATTACTGTGCATGCCAATCAAGATTTTTAAACATACGTATTTTTAATTAGGACTATACTCAGATAAGAATAGTCAATGATATAAGCAGGAATCACAAATTATGCCACATAACCGTTCAGCCATCACACATTCCTTATTAGTCCTGATACCCATAGTTTTCAATATCATACCTCATTGTCACAGTTATGGTGAGACTATATTGAAAAATATAAACAATGTGTATCTAGGAATGTCAAAGAGGTTCACCCTAGAGAAGAGAAATTTCAAGGAAGACATAAGAATTGTAGCTCCCTTGATGGGGTTGTTACTGTACGTTACTGTATGCCAGACCTGCATGGGGAGTTGTTGCTCAATCTGTATAAAGTATTAGTTATGTAAGATGGGTAAGTTCTAGTGATCTACTGTACAATGTAGTACCTATAGTTGACAATAGGTATTGTGGACTTTAACATATGTTTAGGAAGGCAGATCTTATGTTAAGTATTCTTACTACAAAACAAAGACAAAATAACAAACGGAACTTTTTAGAGGTGATGGGTATGTTTAGCACTTGGTCTTGAATTGCGACCATGGTCTCATGAGTATATGCGTCTATTTAAACTTATCACATGTGTACATTAAATGTGTATAAATCATAACTCATAAAACATTCATTTTTTTCTTATCTTTAATTCTGCTATTATTTTTCTTTAGACACCGCCAAATTCACCGGCCATTTACCATTCAAAAATCAAGAACTATGCAGAATAGGCACTCCTCCTCTCCAAGTTATGGATGAGAAAAATAATGCTTACTGTGTTTTAAATACCTTATTCTAGGCCACAGGACTAGTAAACGTCTCAGCCACATTTCAAATCTAGGTTTTTCAGAATTTAAAACATTTATGTTTATTTTGTTTGTTAACATGTTACCTTCTATGTTTACTTTTCACTATTTTATTGTCACTTTTTCCACTTTGTTATAATAAGAACATTTAACATGAGATCAGCCTTTGGCAATTTTTAAGTATCTAGTCACTGTTGACTGTAGGTACAATGTCATAGAGCAGATATCTAGAGTTTATTCATCTTGCTTAATTGTAACTTTATACCCAGTGATGAATAACTCCTCATTTCCTCCTTCCCCTTAGCTCCTGACCAACTACCATTCCAGTGTTTGATTTTATGAACGTAACTATTTTAGATATCTCACAAAAGTGGAATCATGCAGTATTTGTCTTTCTGTGACTGGCTCATTTCACTTAGCATAATGTCCTCAAGATTCATCCATGTTATCTATATTGTAGAATTTCCTTACGTTTTAAGGCTGCATAGTATTCCATTGTGCGTATGGACTATAATTTTCTCCTTCCTCCTTTCCTTCCTCCCGTCTTCCCTTCTTATAATGTGTTCTTATAAAAAGACCTTTTTGACTACTCTGTAGTTCCTCTGCTTGGGAGGGCCTCAAGATTACAAGAACATGTCATTTCCTTGGCTCTGACTAGTTTTAAATTTTGACACGCACCATCATCCAGGCAGAGAAAGAGCCTTCCAAGAGAACCTACAATGAAGAACATACATGGCTGCCACATACATTCAAAAGGAGATGACAGTGTGTCATCATCTAAAGTTCTTTGTGTTGGTTTGGACATGTGCCCAGGACACAGAAGTGTAAAGGAAGTGATTTCTCTCAAAATAAACACATCAATCAAAAAAAGATACAGAATATAGCTATTTCACCTTTTTGATGTGTGAAAGAAAGCAATGTCATATGAAATTTATTCCCCAGTGATGACTTTACTTCCCCAGTGGTAATTTTCTCCAGCTCACTCATAAAAACACTAACAATGGACAAAATTTGTTGAATCTTAACTATGTATTGGGCACTATGAAAGTGACTTAGGAGTAAATTATGCATTTAATCCTCCCAAGAAATGTAATGGGTCCCATTTAAGCTGTCCACATTTGACAGATAAGGTAACCAAAGCTGAGAGGCTAAAAAGGCTTGCTGAAGTTCACACAACAGTGAGATGCAAGTCTCTCTTTTTCCAAAGATATATGAGTTAGTAATTGCTGTGTAAAAAAATCACTCCAAAATTGAATGCTTAAAATAATAAGCACTTATATTGCTCACAAGTCTACTGGTCAGTTGGGAAGTTTTTTCTGGTCTTAGCTGGGTTTATTCATGCATTTACAATCAGCCTTCAGTTGGGTAGGCAGCTGCTGCTATTTGGACCCACTCACCTGTTTGGAGGTCAGCTGACAACTGGCAAATCTAGGATGTTTGCAGTTGAAATAAGTAGGCTCTTCTCTAGCTGGTCTCTCACCCTCCAAGTGGCTAGCTAGGCTTGTTTTCATGGCAGTGGTATGGTCCCTAGAGTGTAAGAAAAGACGCATATGGTCTTTTGATGTCTAGGCCCCAAATGGACACACAATCATTTGTATGACATTATATTGGCCAAAGTAAGCCATGTGGCCAGCCCAAATTGGAAAAGCAGAGAAAGAGATACTGTCTCTTCATGGGAGGAGCAATAGTAATGTTGCAAACACACAGGGGGACATGCAGGATTGTAATTTATCCATCATGGATGCTTTTGTTTCTATCCCTGTGTCCTTCCTTGCATCCTGGCACCTCTCTAGCAAAGCATACCTGCAGGTGTTCTTCACCTTGGTTTTGCCTGAATGAACATCTAAGAGAGAGAACCCATTAATTGCCAATTTTGAAAGAGATTTTCAGGTCTTGTACTTATCCCTTACCATCAAACCTCCCACAAACAGGCATTGGGCACCTGCCAAGATACTTCCAGTGATGGGGAGCTCAGCTTTATTACATTAAATTGACTTTTGTTTCGCTTTCACAGTAAGTGATTTGGAACAGGGCTCTCACCTCTATATTTGTGCCACTTCTTTTTCAGGCATCCTGTTCCAATGGTCTTCCTTCTACAAACTGAAATCTTCCTTCTAGCAATTCCTTGTCTCTGCTCTTTTTCTTGCTCCCTAGAGCAGACTCGAACAGATCTGTGGCTTCACCCATATGACAACCATTTTATAACCAAAGACATTTATCAATTTCTTCATCAATTCTTCTGATCTTTCCAGATTTAATTATTCAACTGCTCCTCTAATGAAATCAATACAAAATCACTTTATGTACACAGGTTGTCGATGTTTGTCTTTATATGGTACCCAGAGCCATCTACATACCCTGAATAAAACAGACCCAAATTGCTTTTTTTTTCCCTCCTCTACCTCTTCTTCCTTTTGTAATTACAGCTCATTCTTACTGCATTAAACTGAATTTGGTTTCTCATTCATAGTAAGTAATTTGGAACAGGGCTGAGAGCCCCATTTTTGTATGATTCGTTTTTGAACCAAATGAGAGGTATCTGCCTTTCTCCCTTTATCATTTCCTCTGTGAGTTCAGTCTTTTCCTTCTAGTCAGTTTCTATTAACCTTGATGCTTTTATACAGACTGTTTATTCATTACTCAATGGTCCTTTACTGAGATACTCTTCAGTACCTTGGTTTGTAATAGCTGCTTGGGATACAAAACTGAATAAACTCAGCACTAATCCTTGAAGAGTTTTCAGCCTCTTGGGTGAGCCTGTGGTTTAAAGCAGTCTCTTTCAGGTAACCACATGCTATTTTAGAAGCATGCTTATTTTTCAGGTTTTCTCCTGTACCCTTCTTCGACATCTCAAGAGGACACTTGAGAAAGAAGACGGTGTGGCCCTGTGGTGTCAGGGGGAATTATCTGGCTCCCATGCTGTCATCTGCTGCAGACTTCCTCAGCATGTTGATGCTCTCATTAGATCCAGATGTTGAGGATGACAATGTGCTTATTGTCATCCTCCATGATGATATCAGATGTTTCTGTGGCCTCCAGTCCTGAGGTCCACATTCTGAATGTGCCCTCATGTTGACTCCTAGCTTCCTCCAAGCTTAGGATTTCCACTGAGAGCCAATGGCAATAATGCACTGTGGATCTCTCTCCAGTGGGTAGTGACATGTGAGAGGTAACCTGAACCACCGCTTTGCTTCCCTATGACTTTCTCACTACAGTGCATCATAACTCCATGCTGCCTATGGAACTTCCTTGAGGGGCTTGCAGACTCCTAGGCTTTTTCCGAGGATCCAAGGATTCAAGTTCTGTTTTTCTTACATTCTCTTAAATGAGATTAGGTTTCTTTGCCCTCCCACTTGACATTTTACACCAAGGGATGGGCTGGAACTAGGATAGTCATGTTGCACGTCTTGAATAGTTACGTTATGCTTCTATCCCTAACACTCAAGCTGTTCGCTAGCACTCTCGTGGCTCTCAGAACCATCATTTTCCTGCTGTGAGAACTTACCTGCATCAATCAGTTCCAGAGTTCTCACAATTTCTATAATCTGCTCTGTAAGTTCCTTCAAGTTGTGCCTCAATGAAAGTCACAAGACATTTTTTGTTTGCTTTGTTTTTTTCTCTGTCAACAAAACCAGCCATCTGCACATCAAAAGCATTTGCCTTCATACCGTCATCTTACTATAGTCTTCGAACAGTATTCCAGAACTCAAAGCAGCAGAGTCCCTGTTTTCAGACTAGTTTTCCTCTTAAACAAAGAAAACAAATGGTTATTAATTATATAGGGGCAGAAAGAAAAGGAACAAGGACTCTGGGAACTAGAGGTTCCATCTACATGGGGATTCATGATACTATTCTCTCAACGATAGATCTACAAGTTTGATTTACCATGATAAAAAAAAATTTTAATGCTTAATTTCTTTTAAACTTATAAAGAGATTTGGCATGCGAAAGAATAAACAAAGAATTCAGAAAGCAGCGTGGTGAGAATGAGGTGACTTGACTGAAGATTTTCAAAAGGCTTAATGGGATTTCTTTACTTTCTCTTGTTTTCTGTATCATCTAAATTCTAACAACAAAAGGATGGTTAACCAAACTCTAATCCAGTCACAAAAAGAGAAAAAAATAAAGAGAGAAAAGAAGAGAAATGGGGAAGGGAAGAAAAGAGAAAGAGAAAGGAAAGGAGGGAAGAGAAGGGAGGGGAGAGAGGAGGAAGGAAGTGGGAGGGGAGGGAAGGAGAGGAAAAAGAGAAGGGAAGGAGAGGGAAGAGATGAGGAGGAGAGAGAAGGGAGGGGCAAGATGAGGAGATGTGGAGGAAAAGCTAGATATGAAATTTGAACTCTACTGAACATCGACACAAACAATGGTCACCAAGTCCAAGAACAGGTTGCGTGAGCCCCTTCAGACGTTTGTTCAGCACTGTGTTGGAGAAATCTCTATTTCCAAATATTCCTGTATGTTAGTTACTGAAAAACAACAGACAATCCCAAAAAACAAGTTGACCTTTTTGTGTTCCTTGAGCCTAGTCACAAAGGGCCCTCATGACTGGGCCTCATGCCAAACAATTCGTTACCAAAAGGGCTAGGGTCCCAGACTGCGCCGAAGCTTCATGAGGCCTCTCCTCGTCTGTGCACGGATGAGTGGCAGACTCTAGAGCCCAGGCTGCTGCCTCCCAGTCTGGTGGTGAGTCCTCCATAGTCTGGTGAGTGTAGATATATATGTCTCTTTTCCCTTCTCCATTTTTTTGTTTTTGTTTTTGTTTTTTGAGATGGAGTCTTGCTCTGTTGCCCAGGCTGGAGTGCAATAGCAGTTCTGTCTCGGCTCACTACAACTTCCTCTTCCTGGGTTCAAGCAATTCTCCTGCCTCAGCCTCTCGAGTAGCTGGGATTACAGGCACCTGCCACCATGCCTGGCTAATATTTTGTATTTTAAGTAGAGACAGAGTTTCACCATGTTGGCCAGGCTGGTCTGGAACTCCTGACCTAGTGATCACCCACCTCGGTCTCCCAAAGTGCTGGGATTACAGGCGTGAACCACTGTGCCCAGGCCCTTTTCTCCTTTTCATTGCAATTTGCTTTGCATATTATTTGCTTATTGTATCAATTTGCTTATTTTATCTACGTTGCCATTTACATGGGTTAAAGTTTGTTTACTCTTAAAGTATTATGTATGTATGTCTTTTCTTCTCCACTTGCTCATTTCCTGCACAGAACAGGAGGAAAGGGAAGAACAGACGGGAGGGGAGGAAAAAGAGAAAATCAAAATGGACCAATGATCAGTGTCTGGAAGAGTAAACCCCAAATTAAGTCAAAAAATGACTGAATGTTCTGGGATAAAAGTGGCACAGACCCATGCTCACCCAAAAAGCAGAAAGGACAAGGTAAATGACAGACAGAAAAGAATGTGGAGACAGTGACATGGAATATCTTAATTTCTAAGATTGCTCATTTTTCTATTGGAAATAGGGGGTTATGTAAGTGTCTAAGGCAGAGCCAGTGCACAGTGAGTGACAGAGAGAGTTAAGAAGCATCTCCTATTTTGAATGAGATCTTCCGTCTCTTCTCATACATTTCCCAGTCCACAACAGGGAAAATGTAATGTGTAGATTCATTCATTCAGCCACTCAGCAAATAGCATGTGCCATGCGTTTTCCAAAGCATTAAGAATACAACTTGGACCAAAGCAGACAAATGCCCCTTGCCCTAATGGGAGAACACAGGCATTAAACAAAATAAGTAAATCAAAATATAGCGTACTAGGTGATGAAAACTGATACGGGAATAAGTAAAGCAGGTAAAAAAGGAATGAAGGCCCTCTTTGAAGCAGGATGCTGTTTAAAATAAAGTGAAGGCAGGCATCTCAAGGCAGTTGCATTTCAACAATGGCCTGAAGGAAGCGAAGGGCACCTATTCCTAGCAGAGGAAACATTAAGTGCAAAGGTCCTGAGGCCAGGCTTGTGGACTTGTTTCAAGGATAGCAAAGGAGGCCAATGTGGATAGAGCACAACAGGGAGGAGCTCCTGCAGGTAAAATTGGAGACATGGGGAGAGCTGGCCATTGTAAGAATTTAGACTTTTATCATGAGTAAAAGGAAAAGAACTGAAGGGCTGCTGCTGGGTGTGGCATTGTAGGATGTACACTATGACGTCATCACTTAGCTGCTGTGTTAGAACTAAACTGTAAGTGACCCAAAGGCAGAAGCAGAGAGATCAGGTAGCAGGCTATCAAAACAGACAGACAGACAGACAAATAGAAATGATGGTGGCATGGACCAGGGTGGCATTCTAGATGGTGAGTGGTAGGGTGACCCTGGAAAGATGTTGAACACAGAACCAGTAGGATTTGGGAGTGAAGTAGATGTGAAATGTGAGCAAAAGGAGGAATTAGGCACTTTTGATCTAATTGAAGGATGGAGTTGCTATTTTTTGAGTTCAAGACTGCAGAAGGAGCAAGTTGGGGAGGAAGGAAATTGGGAGTTTGTTCTGAGTAAACTTTTTAAGACATTCAAGTGTAGACGTCAAATGAGTAGTTGCATATGCAATTTTGTTGCATTCACAGGGGAGACACAGATTTGGAAATGAATTTGGGAGTCATCCGTGTATAGATGATATCAAAGCCATACAACTATATGGGAATGAGTATAGACAGAGAACGGTGATAGTTTAAGAATTGAATTCTAGTATATACCAAAGTCTATTGGTTGGGAAGCCAGGAAGCAAAGAGCAGAGGTGATTGAGATGGAGTAGCCTGTAGGGAATATAAGAATGGTATCCTGGAAGAAATGAAAAAATATTTTCATGCAGAGGGAGCTGTCACTTGGTCCAACGTTGCCAGTAGGTCAATTAAAAATAGGAATGAGATCTGTCACATGCAGTCCTTTGGAAACATTAGCAAGAGAGACTTTTATGAGAACAGAAGGATATAAGCCTAAACAGAGTAAGATGCAGAGAGAAAGGGAGAAAGATTTAAGAGATAATGAGGAAAAGCATCTCTTTAGAGAAGTTTTGCTAAGAAGGGGAGCAGGGAAATGTGGTATCAAGGAAAGGAGAAGTTATGAAGATGGGAGGAATTACACACATCCTTCATTTGCAAATAAAAACATTGGTAGGGAGATAAAGGGTGCTTCCTGAAGCACCGTCCTTGAGTTGGTAAGAGGGAATAGGTCCTGGTGCAAAAATGCAGGGACTGGCCTTGCACACAAGCGTGGATTGTTAATTCACAATAACTGAGAGACAGGCGAATATACAGAGCAGATACAGGCTAGGTGGAAGTGGTGGGGTGATTGGGAGAAAATCACCTCCTTCTCCCTTCTCTTCTCCCAATGAAATAGGAAACAAGATCCAGACACTATAGGTTACTGTGCAATCAAATTTTTTGGATTCAAGGTCCTAGAATGAGTGAGTTGGAGAGTGTGGTGGTAAGAAAGTGAAATACTTGAAACTGAGATTACAGAGTAGCAGTTATTTTAATGCCAAGACCTAGAAAGAAGAGAGAAGAGGTAAAAGGGTTAAGGTCAAGTTCCTGGAAAGATTAGCTTGACTGCTAGTGATATAATGAAGTCAATGAAGTCACCAGTTTATGATATGAACAGTATGATTATGACTATGAAACAGGTCATGAGTTAAAAACTTCAAAGAACACAAGGGAATTCTCTGAATCATGGGTTTGTAGATGCCTGCAATAAAGAGGGGCAGCTAATGGTATAGATGGATGAAATAATCTTCAAAGCGGGTTTTCAGAGAGAAGGCAGGGAGTAGCATCTGGAGGCTGGAATGAGGAAATAGGAGGACACCTATCCAATCTCCAGGCTAGTGACAGAAGCAGGCAGGGGAAAAAAGGTGACAAATTAGAAGGACTTTGTGAACAGTCAGAGATCCCAGGAGTATCTGAGTTTCCATTAGAGCAAAAAGGCAAAAAGGGATTTATAAAGAAGCAGTGCAGGATATAGGGGATTTTGCTGATGACTGATCTGGAATTGTACAAGGGAGGGTGTGGGAATTAGAAAAAGGTGAAGATGGGGTCAGATTAAGTGGTATGCAGCACGGTATTAGGGAAGTATATGGGAGATAAATGATGAGCTGGGTGTCTTGGGCTCTTTGCAGCATTTGATGGACATGGAGATCAAGGGAGGATCTTCTGCAAGACACCAGTGGTGAGATTGTGAATGTCAGGGGAGGTAGGGTGTGGGGTCTTTCTTGGAGCACCCAGAGCTCTAAAGCACTCTCTTCTCTTTCCTGTCAATGGCAGTAGGAAAAGCAAGGAAGAAATAGTGTTACTATAAACAATTAAGCCTGAGCCCCCTCCTCATTCTAGCCAATGTTTTTGCTTTCTTCATTCACTAAACAAATACCGTTTGGGGGCCTAGTAAACCTGAATACTAGAAGATAATTGTGAGGAAAATGTCAGTTTCTTCTTTCATGTAGCCTTCAGAGTATTGGAGAAAACTTCATCCCAAAGCCCAAGGCTTATTCATCATTCTATACCACCTCTTCAGGGGATGCTTAATTACCCAAATTATTGTATTTCTGGGCTAGAAATACAAACCTGAGCCATAATCAAGTGCAATATAACCTAAGAATAGAGTCTGCACTCAGAAGAGGACTTTCGAGAGTCTGAGAAATTGGGGGTAATTGGAGTGGTTCCAGAAAATTAAATATTGAGAAATGCTTGCTTTTGAAAAAGGGAGTGTGTTAGTTTTCTAGGACTGGCATAAAAAAGGACCACGAAGTGATAGCTTATCACATTTATTCTCTCACAGTTCAGGAGACTTGAAGTCTGAAATCAAGATGTCAGCAGCATCTGTTCCTTTAGAGAGCTCTCAGGCAGAACCTGCCCCTGTTTCTCTCCTAGGCTCTGATGATTGCCAGCAGTCCTTTGATTTCCTTGGCTTATAGATGCGTCACTCCAGTCTCTGCCACTATCTTCACAGGACATTCTTCCCTATGTCTCTGCGTCTTCAAATCTCCCTCCCTTTATAAGGACACGAGGGATTGGATTTAGGGCCCAACTTATCCCAGTATAACCTCATCTTAGACTGATTACATCTACAAAGACCATATTTATTATTATTATTATTATTATTTTTGGATGGAGTCTCTGTCACCCAGGCTGGAGTGCAGTGTGCAATCTCAGCTCACTGCAACCTCCGTTTCCCAAGTTCAACTGATTCTCCTGCCTCAGACTCCTAAATAGCTGGGATGACAGGCGTGTACCACCACACCCAGCTAATTTTTGTATTTTTAGTAGAGATGGGGTTTCACCAAGTTGGCCAGGCTGGTCTCGACTTCAGGAGATCCGCCCACCTTGGCTTCCCAAAGTGCTGGGATTACAGTCATGAGCCACTGTACTCAGCCTGCAAAGACCATATTTCTGAACGGGTCACATTCCCAGGCTCTGGGTGGACATGAATTTTGAGGTGGTACAATAGGATCCACTACAGGGAAAAAAGATAAAATCATAACAAAACCATGTGTCATTCCATGTTGATCATGCACCAGTAACTTCCAGGTTTTTTTTTTAAATCATTTAATTTGAGCTCATCAGCAAAAGTCCATTTCCTTCTTGCTGGGAATGTTTTTGATCTACATGTAGAGTCACTTGGTCACATGTCTCTTGCCAGCTGATCGGTTTCTCTAGGTAAGGAGTCATCATCTTTAAAACAGATGTTGATTCTAACCCCAATGTTTCTGATTTAGTAGTTCAAGGATGTGGCCTCAAAAGTTGCATTTTTAAAAAGTTCCCAAATGATATTTGCGTTGGTATTGCTAGTCCCAGACAACACTCTGAATTCCAGAAATCTAATTTCTCCAACGTTGGACTTAGAGAAAAGAGTTGATAGTTATGTCAGTCATCTGTCTCTATTTCCTGTGTGTGGTTGATGACTAGGTATGTGAAAAGAACCCTATAGATGCAGGACTGTTGTGCTGAGGTCATTATCATAATATTGATAATTACTTTTTGTATCCCATTACAAGTTGCAGGGCATCTTCCCATATTCTATTTAATGTAACTTTGTTTGTTTTTGAAACTGAGTTTTGCTGTGTCACCCGAGCTAGAGTACAGTGGCATGATCTCAGCTCACTGCAACCTCAACTTCTGCCTCAGAGGTTCAAGCAATTCTCCTGCCTCAGCCTTCCCAGTAGCTGGGACTACAGGCTCCTGCTACCACACCCAGCTAATTTTTTGTATTTTTAGTAGAGACGAGGTTTCACCATGTTGGCCAGGATGATCTTGATCTCTTGACCTCATGATCCACCCACCTCTGCCTCCCAAAGTGCTGAGATTACAAGCATGAGCCACTGCACCCGGCCTAATGTAACTTTTGAACCAGGGATAAGTTGGTTACTGTTGCTCCATTTTACCCAGGAAACTAGCTAAGAGGTGTACAGTACCTTGAGACGTATCATTACCAGCTGATGGTAGAAGCCCTGTGGCAAATTCCCACCTTTTTATTCTGGAGCCAGTGTAATCCGCCACCCAGCAGCTACTTTATAGCCGTTTGAACCTAAATTTTGATGTGAAATATGTGGGTGGTGCTCTGAAGATCACTGCAAATTAAGACAACACACAGGGTTGTTTCATATTGTACTTGTGCTACCAAGTGCATCATCAAGGTGGTGGTGGTGGTGTTTCTCCTCGTTCTTCTTTTCTAATCTTTGTAAAGGGCTTGTCAGTCTAGTTTATCAGAGTTCTTTGCTCTCTGTTCCCTCCGATTGTCCAAATGGCAAGTCTTGTGTATGCTAAGGTTAACTTCCTAACACTAATTCTCTGAGGTTCGTTGATTAATTACCCTTTCTTCTCAGGAACAGAGAAATAAACGTAATGTGGGTCGCGTTCTGTGCAAGTTGCTTCAACCTTTCTCCTCCACGCTTTCTCTCTGCAGCATCACACATCCGATGAGTGGGAAAGCTGAGATTTGAACCTGTGTAGTCTGTTTTAGATCCTGCCTCTAACCACGCCACGCAGCCCTGCTTACTGCCCTCAACAATGCTTCCTGTTCTATCAGAATCTTGCTGAACTCCAATCTGACATTACAGGCACTCAAGCAATTCACCCCACCCATTTGCATATTCTGTGTGCCCCAGCCAGGCTGGCTGTTCCTGGCAGAGAAGTTTCCAGCTCGTCTCCCACACGTGCTGTGCTCACCTATGCCTCCTACCCTCACGCAGGTGACAGGTATCTGAGTAGCTAAAGACATAGGCTTTGGACCCAGGCAACTCTAGATATGACTCATCGCTTTTTCTTCTTACTGTATAACCTTGAGCAAGTCACTGATTTTCAGAGCCACTGTGTCTTTATCTGTAAAATGGGTACAAGAATATCAAGTCTGTGTAGTCACTGTGAGAATTAAATGGATAATTTATGCAGCAAGTAGCAGCACAATCACTGGAGTTTTTATCGTTTGTGTCTTTGTATTGCCTCTGCCTGGAGCCCCTAATCTGCTCCTTTCTGCCCAATTGTTCTTTAAGGCTCATCTCACTCTTTTCTCACACATGAAAATACCCTGACCAGTCATGCCATGATCTCAATGATGTGTTTAATTCTCTGGGAGCCTTAGTGTATTGTATAGCAAGTAGCCTCATGATGTCATTTCCCAGCCTAATGTGCCTCTTTCACACAATAAACAACTATTTGAAGCCTCTAATTCCTCATTTAACAATAATAATAGCCACCATTTATGGCCCTTAAAATTTGCCAAAAAATTGCGCAGAAGGCAGCAATAAACACCATTGCCCTGTGTGGAAGGCTCTACTATAATTTCCATTTACAGGAGAGAAACTTAAGCTTGGTAAGTTTTAGTAGAATTTTAGTAGCTCAGAGTTGAAAGAAACCCTAAAATCTATTCTGTTTCACTAAGCCCACCCTTGAAATTCCTCCATCACTCCAGTTCTCCTATGTCAAGCACTCACTATCTCTGAGACTAATCTCTCTCTCTCTGTGTGTGTGTGTGTGTGTGTGTGTGTGTGTGTGTCAGGCTGGTCTTGAACTCTTGAACTCTTGCCCTCAAGCAATCCTCCCTCCTCAGTTTTGTAGAGCGTTGAGATTACAGGCATGAGCTACTGCACCCAGCCCAAGCTTGATATTTTTGTAACCATTTTACAGATGAAAAAACGGTGGCTCAGAGACGTCAGTGACTTGCTCAAGATTACACAGGAAGGAAAGGAATGGGGAGTCATACCCAGAGTTGCCTGGATTCAAAGCATGTGTTATTAACTACTTTCACACACACACACACACACACACACACACACACACACACGCACACCATCATCATCATCATCAACATCATCATTACCTCATGTATCTCCTTATGGAGACTGCAACTTTCTTAAACATTTTTAGTCCTCATCAGTCCCAAGCCCTTCAACCAAAATAGAACGTTTAAAGGCCCTGACTCCTTCCTTCTTTTCTATCTGCCAGCAGCACTGAACAAACCCTGCATGTAGGGTTTCTCCTCTAGGTATGTATAGTGGTGGTCCCTCAGTATCTGTGGAGGATTGGTGCTGGAACTCCCCCATGAATACCAAAATGTTTAAGTCCCTTATATAACATGGTGTATGTCTGCATATAACCTATGCACATCCTCCTGTATACTTCAAATCATCTCTTGATTATTTATAATACCTAATGCAATGTAAATGCTATGTTAATACTCGTTATACTGTATTGTTTAGAGAATAATGATAAGAAAAAGAAGTCTGTGCATATTCAGTATGAATGCAACCACGATTTTTCCCTCAAATATTTTGACTGTGGTTGTTTGAATTCATGAATGTGGGATGCACAGATAAGGAGGGTCCACTGTTCTTTGCTCACCTGTCTTCCCTTCTCCTCCCCACTTGCTGCTTAATCCTAAGGCAGTCTTTTTCTCTCTTTATCCTCTGGGGCTAGGTGAGGAGCTCACAAGCAGAACCATCATGTTCTGGTGCAACTCTCTTTACATACATGTCTCTCTCTCTCGCTCCCAAACTAGGAGCATCTCGAGGACAGAACCTGGGGCTTTGCTCTTAATCTTACTTACAAGGATCCAGTATAGTCCCTGTACACCGCTGGCTCTCAGGATTTATTGAATAAAGTGAATGCTTCCTGAATTAATATAAGAATGCCAGCAAGGCGTGGTGGCTCACACCTGTAATCCCAGCACTTTGGGAGGCTGAGGCAGGCAGATCATGAGGTCAAGAGTTTGAGACTAGCCTGGCTAACATGATGAAACCCTATCTCTACTAAGAATACAAAAATTAGGTGGGTGTGGTGGCACATGTCTGTAATCCCAGCTACTAGGGAGGCTGAGGCAGGAGAATTGCTTGAACACAGGAGGCAGAGGTTGCAGTGAGCCAAGATCGCACCACTGCACTCCAGCCTGGGAGACAGAGAGAGACTCCATCTCAAAAAAAAAAAAAAAAGGAATGCCAAGCACCATGGTGAGCACACAGGTGACCCTGCATCACTGCTTGCTGACTTGGTCTTAGTAAATATGACACTTTGACACTTCTGGGGCTCCTGGTGAATGTCCTGACAGAGACGGCTTGACTTGAATTGAAATCTTGGAGTGCTACATGAAGGCATTGTGAAGCAACTTAGGCCAACCACGACTCCCTTTATGGGGCCTAACTGATGCCATCTTTCTTGCTTTCATTCACAATCTTGAGCTTCTCTCTGGCCAGAGGGGAAATTGCCTTCATGATTAAAATGAATAGGATGTGGGCAAACCTCACCTCTGGATTTTTATCATTGTGAAGTTGCTACAAGTCAAGCTATTTTGCCGGGAAGTTTCCGTTAATTTACATGACTTTCCGGTAAGGTGCAAACGAACACCTGAGGCTTATCACTTCCAGGCATCACCCTTCTCTTCCAATCATCCTTTGGAACATCCTATCATAACAGTCTTCTTCCTTTCTATCCCTGCTGCTCTCCTCCACCCACACTGGGAGTTGCCTCTGTGATGCCTTAATAAGTTCATATTTTACAACACATCAGACCGGATCTACCCTGCTTCCAGCCAGCCTCACTAGCTATAAAGTCTTTGCTGGACTTGAAAACTCCTTCTTAACCATGTTCACATTGGTAAGCCTGATGCAGTTCTCTCGTGCTTCTGGATGAGGAAAATAACACTTGTTTTGTTTTCATTTCCATTCCAGTCACTGGGGCAGCCATGCTTGGTGACAGGGTTCTGCCTATGAGGCTGCAGGCTGGCACTGTCAGCAAATGACTAATCCTAACACCATAGTCAATGTTAGTTAAGCTGCCAGGGAAAAAACAAAAAGAATACAGAAGCATCAGCAATTGCACAGTTAGAAATAAAATGCTATTTGGGACAACAGACTAAATCAGAAGATGTTAATTTACCACTCTTCAATAAAGAGGACCTGAGGATATATAAACAATGAAGAAGACAGGGAGCTTGCCCTTGCTGTGCTTATGGGCTGGTTGGGCACTGGACTCACCCACCTGTGAGCTTGAAGAGGGAACCCACCTCTCCAGGCTTGCGGTTAAATTAGGAAGTCTGACGGAAGTACTGGTATCTGGCCTTTTTAGTACGAGGAATGTCTCTTTTGTTGCTTTTGCCCAAGGGTCCAAGGTTTGGAAAGAATCTAATCCAAAAATAAATGATAGCAATTTTCATGGGTCTTTAATTCATTGTTTCAGTTTTTTATTGATCAAAGATTTACAAGACGCTAATAAAAACTTCTGGTCAATAGGAACCAGAAAGTAATTCTAACTTGAAACACAGTTTATTTAACATTTTAGATAGTTCAGAAAGTATTAACAAATTAAGCCAGGCATAGTGGCTTACCCCTGTAATCCCAGCACTTTGGGAGGACAAGGTGGATGGATCACTTGAGGTCGGGAGTTCAAGACCAGCCCGGCCAACACGGTGAAACCCTGTCTCTACTAAAAATATAAAAATTAGCTGAGCGTGGTAGCACAGGCCTGTAATGCCAGCTTCTTGGGAGGCTGAGGCAAGAGAATCACTTGAGCCTTGAAGGCAGTGGCTACAGGGAGTGGGCATCGCACCACTGCACTCCAACCTAGTTGACAAAGTGAAACTCTATCTCAAAAAAAACCAAACAAACAAACAAAAACAAAACAAAACCAGTATTAACAAATTCCTGTGTAATTTCCTTGGGCTTTTAAAAATATTGAGAACTGCTCATGACCTTGCTTCTCCCAACTCCACGGTACCTTTCCTTTAGTTCTCAAAGTGTGATATGAATGAAGAGTGATGGGCTGTGCGTTTGTTCAGATATTCAAACTGTCCTTTTGCTTCTTATGTGCAAATGTTTTTCAATTCCATGGACTTGAGCTTTCATACTACTTTGTGTTAACCTATTAGAGTTCTTCAAGGTTTACTAAAATTGGGTTGTTTAGAAAAATAAATCCTGTCTGTTACCAGTAATTACTGAGGTCTCTAAGTCGAGACTGTCCTGAGTGTTGAACATCACACGTGTTAGAATATGGCAAAGGTCCTAGTGCAAATGGCTCATGTAACCAACATCATTAGAGAATGTTTCCTCTTTAGAAATTTATTTTAAAAATTAAAATTAAAATTTTAATTTAAAAATTAATTTTAAATTTAAAAATTTTAATTTAAAAATTATTTTACCACTTAAAAAAGCCTTTCTAGCATAGGTTATGCCCTCAAACAGAGGATGTAAACATATTTAACTTTACCAGTGGCCATTATTAAATTTACTCTTACTCTGTTTCTTGCACAGAGAGAGAGAGAAAGTGAGCAAGTGAGAGAGAAAGTGAGACAGAGAGACAGGTTCTGAAAGCCTGATATACTAGAATCCAGCATATCTTTAATTGGCCATTATATTTCCCCTTTTTCCCCAAAACCTGTTTGAAATAGGCTTCAGTCATTTACTACTTGAAAAAGTTACTGACACTCTTCTTGCAGGATATCAGTGCAGTTCAAATTACACCTGAAGGTATTAGGTGAAATAAAACAGCATCTGAAATCTTCTAACACAAAGTTGATGCTCAATAAATTAGTTGGTAGACACATTCTTCTGGAGAGATCGTGAACTCGATTTTCTACACATGCTTTTATTTGGCCTGAAGAAAATAAGATCATGACTTACTTATTTTATTCTTTTCTTTTTTTGTGAGATAGGGTCTTGCTTGCTCTGTTGCCCAGACTGGAGTGCAGTGGTACAATCACAGCTCACTGTGGCCTCAAACTCTTGGGCTTTATGTGTTTCTCCCACTGCAGTCTCCTGAGTTCTGAGACTACTGGCACATACCACCATGCCTGGCTAACTTAAAAGTATTGTTTTTGTTGTTGTTGTTGTTGTTGTTTTGTAGAGATGGGAGTCTCACTGTATTGCCAAGGCTGGTCTTGAACTCCTGGGCTCAAGCAGTCCTCTCACCTTGGCCTCTCAAAGTGCTGGGATTGCAGGTGTGAGCCACCATGTCCAACCTACTTTATATTTTTAAAGAGCACTTCAGAGTCTTCAAAATACTTACACAGCTAATATTTTACTTTATCTACAAACACCTCTCTATGTCTTCCAGCTACTTCATAGATTGTTGACCATGTAGCAAAGCAGAGAGGACAGAGTTTGGGAAGATGTATTCATAAGGAGAGAGATTTCATTCCATAGGCAAAAAGATCTAGCTATTAAAAAATATTTCTTGAGTGCCTTCTACAATAGGCCCTCAGACTATAGTAGTGAATACGACAGGCAAAACCATTGGCTTCACAGACAGGAAAATGCACAGACCAAGCAAGGCAGGTTGATTCCACTCAGGGCTAGAGAGAGTGGCAGGCAATTGCCTTTCATCTCCTTCATCTATCTCAAATGAAAACATCAAAATCTGATCAAAGTAAAAGTGATAAATTTGGGACAAAACCCTTAAAGCCACTTAAATCAGACTTGGTTCATATAGCTTATTCAACATTTCTAAGCCTCTAGTGGGACTTACCTTCCAAGGTTGCTGGGAGGATCCAGGAAGATGAGGCATATAATGTAAAGGTACCTGGTACTCCCAAGTGCTCAGTGAGGGAAAGGATTCTAAATATAGGAGGACGGAAGGAGTCCACTGGCTTTTCTCAGAAATGTCTATTTCTTTTTTTTTTTTTTTTTTTTTTTTTGAGAAGGATTCTCACTCCGTCGCTCAGGCTGAAGTGCAGTGGCATGATCTTGGCTCACTGCAACCTCCACCTCCCGGATTCAAGCAATTCTCCTCCTTCAGCCTCTTGAGTAGCCGGGACTACAGGAACACATCACCATGCCTGGCTATTTATTTATTTATTTATTTTGTATTTTAGTAGAGACGGGTTTCACCTTGTTTCCCAGGCTGGTCATGAACTCCTGAGCTCAGGTAATCCACCAACTGCCTCAGCCTCCCAAAGTCCTGGGATTACAGGTGTGAGCCACCATGCCCAGCCTAGAAATGTCTATTTCATATTACACAAGCAGGGCCAAGATGCTATACATGTATAACTCATTCATAATTTCAACACCTCCTAAAAATACTACTTCCATCTGCCTATGTCCTCTTTCTCCCTGAGACCACAAACACACATGACATTTGAGCTTTAATCAGTATAGAGCTACCATTTCTAAATTCATCATTTTCTTCTCTGAATATAGCATGAAAACAGTTTATGTTTACATACTACGTTTGTTATAGCTATAAGACATTATTTAGATGTTATTTTTAAGTGCATACTTATATTCATCCAGTTTTCAGCAGTATGAATAGTGTGACAAAGTATATCCTTATGCAGAAAAGGTGACACTTCTTTCATGGTAAATCCTTAGAACAGACCCTTGGGATGGTAGACTTAAATTGTATTAACATCTCTCCAGGATTTGATTATAAAATATTTTTTCAATTACCAAAATCCCTTGCAGAATTTAGGGCAATTGGAGAAATGGGGATTTTCGTAGAGTGTGAAGCAGTTATGTGGAGAGAGAACAAGGATTTAGTGTGGAATGAGATGTTTTTGGTGAGGGAGCATTGGGAATGACTGTGTGAAGTGGTTGTAGGGGAGATTACTGCGGATTATTAAGGAGTAAGAAGTGGCTGTTGGCTGGGAGGATTGGAGTTTATCACCTCATGTAAAGGATGTGTCTTATTTGAGGATCGGTGTTACTCTGGCGTGTAATTGGGCCATGGGAAGGAGAGGAATAGGATTTGCTGTGGAGTGCAGTCATTTAGGGAGCATGGATAGGGGTTTATTGTGGAGTGGTTTGTGGGGGTGGAAGAACTGAAAATAACTAAAGGGGTTAAAAGCGGATGTTAGCTTACAGAATGAGGATTTGCTCTGGAATGAGAAAGGGATTATGAAGGTGAGTGGACTGGGGTTTACCTGGGAATGTGAATTGTTTGTAGAGAGGAAGGATTTGGGATTCATGTGAACTGCAAAAGGGCTGGGAGAGGGGAGGATTGGCGTTTACTGTGGAGTGTGAAGCATTTGAGAGAGGAAAGATTGAAACTTACTGGGGAGTGTGAATTGGCCTTGAGGAAGGGGGATGGGTCTCCTGCAGAGTCAGAAGGGGATGTGAGGGTAGGGGGGCTGCAGTCTATTGTGAGGTGTGAAGCAGTGTGGGAGAGGAGGTTTGAGGTTTCCTGTGGAGGGTGCAGCATTTGTAGAGTAGAAAGATGGGTGATTCATGTGAAGGTAAAAGCAGAGCAGCTGTCATGTGAGTCTAAGGGATTTGAGGGCTGAATTGGGGTGTATCATGGAGTGTGAAGTGTTGTTGAGAGGGATGATCAGTACTTGATTTCAAATATAAACGGGTTTCATGGAGCGAAGACTGAAGCTTTCCATGGGCGTGAAGCAGGTGGTTGTGGGGGAAGCATTGGTGCCTTCCATGCAGTGTGAAGTGTGGTGGAGGTGGGAGGGCTTTCCTGTGGAGTGTGAAGTGGTTATAGGGTGGGGCATTGGAGATTGCTGTAGAGCAGTGAGAGGGGTTCTGTGGTGGGAGGGTTGGATTTACTCTAGAAGGTCAGGGTTTATGGTGAGGGAAGATTCAGGTTCCATGTGATGTGTGAAGCAGTTGCTGGAGGGAGGACCGGGTTCTTCTTGGAACCTGAGGCAGTGTGGGCAGGGATCACTGAAAATTGCTAGCAAGTGTGAAGTGGCTGTCAGGGTGAGAATTTTCCTATGAGGTGTGAAGCGGTTATAGGGGAGGGAAGTGTTGTGCCTCATGTGGAAAGGTGAGTTAGTGTGGGGCGGGAGATTAGGGCTTCCCACCGGAGGTGAGGAGGTCTTAGAACGGTAAGATTGTGGTTTGCTGTGGACTGGAAAATAGCTGTTGTATTGGACGATCGAACGATTAGATTTACTGCAGAATATATAGAGATTGTAAGGAGGGACAGTTTTTGCTTGATATAGAACATGAATTCGTTGTATCCGAGGAGGATTTGTGTTTATGATGAAGTGTGACATGGTGGTGAGATGGATTGAGGCTGACTGTGGAGTGTTAAGTAGAGGTGGAGGTGGAAGGATGATGGCTGATTTTGGAGTGAGACATGGTATCCTGAGTTATTTTTGGCCTGATTTTTGCTCCCAGTTGTTCCATAAACTATCTCCTAAATCTGACTAAACATGTCCCTCCTGGGAAGCAACTCAGAATCATGAGAACCCTTCCACCACCTCTGCATCCCTCTGCTCCTCCTCCTAGAAGAAATTTATCTGAGCACTTAAATATACCTGGCTCAGTCCTAGGAGCTGGAAATACAGAAAACACAAGTTTTTCTTTCATGGAGCTCTCAGTTTAAAAGCAAATGAAAAGCTCAAGGGTAGAGAAAATAAGTTACTGAGTTTTGAGTCAGCTCTATACTTCAGAGTGAGTGGCAAGGTCACCTTCAAGTTTCCACCTCAAGAATAATCCATGTCAGTTCTTCAGGAAGAAACGGTGCCTGGCATTTGGATGTGTGATGCTCTTCTAGATAATGAACATAGGTCTAGAAGCAGCTATCCCTTTTGGAATGCTGAATACAGCATGTGAGGTACTATTTATCCAGAGATCCTAACCCTGGTGAGCCTTGGGTCCTCTGAGACAAACGGCTTGGAAGTCAGCATTGAATAACATGGTTAAGAGCACGGACCATGGAGTTGGCTAGATCTGAGCTCAGATTTCAGCTCTGCAGTTGCGATGGGCATCTGCCATTTAGCCTCTGTGAATATCCTCTCCACATTGTGGCCGTTCTCTACAGTGTAAATCTCTCCATTCAAATATAGAATCCATTTTCCCTTTTTTACATTAGGGCTGACAGATGGCACAGGCCCCTCTAATCAGACAAGTTCTGGGAGATACATTTTGAGGGGTTAGTGACATTCATGGAAAGACAGGCAGGATGCAAAGAATTTATTCAGCTGTTGCAGACTAATACAGCTGTATCCTGGTTCTCTAGTCCCCAGTTGGGGTGGCAGCTCCTGGTTCACAGCACCCTGATCTTGGCAGGGGCAGCTGCTCTCTGAGTGTGTTAGTTCCAAGGTGTGGCTCTGGGAATCTTTCCTGAAATTTTAGTCTGTATATCATAAAAGCCATTTTATCATTGTGATAGCTATCTACCACCTCTAATAGAACTCTTTCTGCTAAAAATAGCTGCACTGAGTTAGGTTCTCTATGTTAAAGAAACATGACTATAACACCTACTAATAAGCTTTGAAACCATAAATCAACCTGCACAGGTCCCTTAGCCCACAGAGGGAAGCCAGCCTAATAGTTACAGGCATAAACTTGTGAGCAAGACCATTTAGGTTTGAATCCTGGCTCTGACACAAGTTGTGTAAGCTTGAGTAAGTTATCTCCTGGGGTTCCTGTTTTCTCTCTTCCGTGAAGTGAGAATAATGCTGCTTACTTCATGGGGTTGTTGTGAGAATTAAATGGATTAATTCATATTAGGTGCTTAGAGAAGTCCCTACGATATATGAAACACTGAATAAAGATTAGACATAATGATCACTCTCTCTGAGCCTCAGTTTCCATTTATAGACTTGAAGTGAAAACATTTACCTCATAATTTTAACAATGCATTTGATAATTCACTTCTTTCCTTCCTTCCTTCCTTCCTTCCTTCCTTCCTTCCTTCCTTCCTTCCTTCCTCGCTCCCTCCCTCTCTCCCTCCCTCCCTCCCTCCATCCCTCCCTCCCTTTCTTCCTTTCCTGCTTCCCTCCTCCCAAAATGAGGAAAGAAGGAAATTGTAATGACAGGAATCTGAGGACCACCTAAGGTAAGCCTGACCTACTTACCAATTTTAAAGTGTTTCATCTCCTTTGGGACAGCTAGAATTAGAACTATACTCCAAGAAAAATGCCTTGCCCAGGGAGAGACAAAACAGCTATGCATGTTAACTAGACTAAGTTTACTGAGTCGAGCAGTTAACATTTATATAAGTTTCTACTGAGTAAAGAACCTTCAACTAGATTTTCTGTTACTGTTTTTTAATTGTAAATTGATAATTTATAGAAATTTATGATGTAAAAACTGATGTTGGCCAGGCACGGTGCCTTATGCCTGTAATCCCAGCACTTCAGGAGGCCAAGGTGGGCAGATCACGTGAGCTCAGGAGTTCAAGACCAGCCTGGACAACATGGCAAAACCTTGTCTCAACTAAAAATATTGGGCCTGGTGGTGCACACTTATGATCCCAGCTACTCAGGAGACTGAGGTGGGAGGATCACTTGAACCCGGGAGGTTGCAGTGAGCCGAGATTATGCTGCTGCACTCCAGCCTGGGTGACAGAGAGGGAGACCCTGTCTCAAGAAATAAATTAATGTATAAAAATTTATAAAGTAATATTAATAGTGTATAAATACAATCAAGCTAGTTAACACATTCATCACCTTAAATAATTTTTTATGGCGAAAACATTTGAAATTTACTCTTAGCCATCTTGAAATGTACAATGCTCTATTATTATTATGTTTACCACAACATGCAGTAGAATTCAAAAAATGGAAAGAATACATTCCTCCTGTCATTTTATAACATTTGATCATCTCCCCATTTCCCTCACCCTAGCCTCTGTAATGACCATTCTATTCTCTATGTCTATGAGTTTGATTGTTTTAAATTCCACATATAAGTAAGAATGTGCAGTAGTTCTTCTCATGCAGTGCCTGACTTATTTTATTTACATAATGTTCTCTAAATCCATCTATGTTATTGCAAGTAACAGAATTTCCCTCTTTTTAAAGGGAATTATGAACATTGTACGTTTATATCACAACTTCTTTATCCATTTACCTGTTGACGAATGCTTAGGTGGATTCCATACCTTGGCTATTGTGAATAATGCTACAGTGAACATCGGAGTGCAGACATCTCTATAATAAACATTTCAAATCTTTTGGGTAAAGACCCAGAAGAAGGATTGCTGGATCATGTGGTAATTCCATTTTTTTGTTTTCTGAGAAACCACTATACAGGTTTTTATACTGGCTCTGCTAATTGGCATTCCCATCAAAAATGTACAAAGGTTTCCTTTAATCCACATCTTTGTCAACACTTGTTATCTTCGGTCTTTTTGATAAGAGCCTTTCTGACAGATGATATCTCATTGTAGTTTTCATTTGCATTTCCCTAAGTCATGCTGAGCATTTTCTCATATGTGTGTTCACCATTTGTATGTCTTTTGTTGAGAAATGTCTATTCACATCCCTTACCCATTTAAAAATTATTTTTCTTGCTATTTTTTTGGACTTCTTATATACTTTTGACATATTAATCTGTTATCAGATGTATGTCTTGCAAATATTTTCTCCCAGTCCATAGGTTGTCTCTACACATTGATAATTGCTTTGTTTTTTGTTTTAGTTTGTTTTTGTGAAGGCAATTTTTAATTTTATATAATCCCATTTGTCCATTTTTGCTGTTGTTGCCTGAATTTTTGAAATCTAGTCCAAAAAATAATCATTGCCCAGAACAATGTCATATAGTTTTTCTTCTAGTAGTTTTAGAGTTTCTGGTATTACATCAAAATCTGTAATGCTTATGAGTTGATTTTTGTACATGTTGTGAGATAAGGATCCAATTTTATTCTTCCGCATGTGAAAATCCAGTTTTCTCAATACTGTTTCTCAACATTTATTAAAGAGATTTTTCTCTTTCCATCACATATTTTTGGTACCTTTGTTTAAAATTGGTTAACCATATGCACATGCAAACATTTATGGGCTCTCTATTTTGTTCTGTTGGTTGATATGTCCTTTTTTTTTTTTTTTTGGTGAATACCATGCTGTTTTAATTACTACAGCTATGTAATATAATTTGAAGTCAGGTAGTGTGGTAACTCCAGCCTTTTTGTTTTTGCTGAATAGTGTCTTAGCTATTCAGAGTATTTTGAGGTTTCATATGAATTTTAAATTGTTTGTTATATTTCTATGAAAAAAGATGTTGGGATTTTGATAGGAATTGCATTGATGCTACAGACCAATTTGGGTAATATGGACATTTTAATAATATTTTTTCCAATCCATAAACATAAGCTATATAATAAATAAATAAAAATAAATAAATTGTCATTTATTTTTTCGTCTTTAATTTTTTTCATCAACATCTATAGTTTTGGGAGTACAAGTCTTTCACCTCCTTGGTTACATTTATTTCTAAGTATTTCTGTATTTTGGTAGCTATTGTAAATAAGATTGTTCATTTCTTTTTCAGATAGTTCATTGTTAGTGTATAGAAATGCTATACATTTTTGTGTGAGATTTTTGTATCCTGCAACTTTACTATATTCATTTATTAGTTCTAACACTTTTTTGTAAAGTCTGTAAGGTTTTATATGTATAAGATTATGTAATTAGCAAACATTGACATCCTTCCTTTTCCTTTCCTATTTGGATACCTTTTATTTTTATTTATTTGTTTATGTAGTTATTTTTGCCTAACTGCTCTGGCAAGGCCTTCCCATATTACACTAATTAGAAGTGGCAAGAGTGGGCATCCTTGTCTGCTTCTAGATCTTAGGGAAAAGGGTCTCAATTTTTTGCCACTGAGTATAATGTTAGCTGTTGGCTTCTAATATATGGCTTTTATTGTGTTGTGATACATTTCTTCTATACCTAATTTGGTAAGAGTTTTTATCATGAAAGGATGTAAAATTTTGACAATGTTTTTTCCGCATCTAATGAGATGATCAAACGCTTTTTATCCTTCAGCCTGTTAATAAAATTATGAGGTTTTTTACTGCCTGGTTTTAAATGAATTTTATGTTCCTTTTTTGCAATGTTAAAGTTTTTCTCATTTTTGTAACTTGAGTAAAACATTTTGATTAAATAGAAGCAGTTTTCCTTTATTCTCAATAAATGTTTTCCACTAAGGAAGGTAAATGATTTAACTGTGAGCTTTTTCCTCAGATAATTATTAGAACCATTATAAGCAGCCCAGATTTTTGGAGAAAACAGTGAAGAGGATTTAGGTCTGCAAAATAGTCGACACTTGGTCCATTGGTATCTTTCTTTTTCTTTAATGTGAATTTTAGCCTCTATATCAATTAAATTTTATTATAAGCCATAAAAAACCCAACTCAAATTGTTTAGGGGCCATGAGGAAGTTAGAGAGAGTGGCAATGTTAGCTGCATTGAAAGGTAAGATGAATGCTAATGGCTACAGCCCTAAGATCTGGAACCAGACAAGGATACTATTGCTGAAGAGAAAAGAGCTGCTTCAAACCACAGATGGATTTGCCACTTAAAATTCATTTCAGGTCGGATATCCTCCCTTTCCTTATAGTCATGCTGTCTAGAACATACGGCCTCCAGGGTCACCAAGACAGAGACTAAGAGGGACAGAGGAGGGTTGTAATTAATTAGCTTATACACATTACTTCCACTCAAGTCCACTGGTCTGCTTTAGTCACATGGCTTCAATCTGACAATAAGGGAGGCTGAGAAGTATGGTGAGCAGTGGCTTTTGGAGAGTCTCTCCTGGTTATACCACAACTGTTATTCCTATCTTTTCTGATTTTCATAAGGAGGTATATTAGTCAGTTCTTGAATTGCTATAAAGAAATACCTGAGATCAGGTAATTTATAAAGAAAAGAGGTTTAATTGGTTCACAGCTCTGCAGGCTATACAGGAAGCATGGCTGGGGAGGCCTCAGGAAACTTACAATCATGGCAACAGGCAACGGGGAATCAAAGCATGTCCTACATGTCTAGAGCATGAGGAAGAGGGCAAAAGGGGAGGTGCTACACACTTTTAAATAACCAGATGTCATGAGAACTCACTCACTATCATGATAACAGTGGGAAAAATCCACCCTGATGATCCAGTCACCTCCTACCTGGCCCCCCCTCCAGCATTGGGGATTACAATTTGACATGAGATTTGGGTGGGGACACATTCAAACCGTATCAGGAGGAATTTACTTTAAACTCTAAGTATTAGAAGTTTACCTTCCAATGAGAGGAAGAGTGACTTAGCTACTGGGTGCCTTTGGACGAAGGATCTAAGTTTGTTGGTACAGGCTCTCTCTTTCTTTCATTCTTTGAAAGTGTATCTGAGAATAGAGAGTAGATTCTGCTCTTCTCCTCCATGCCTCAAGCTTTTCTGGAGAAGGATTCCCCCATCAATACAAGGGTGGGGAAACCGTGTAATAACCGAGCAATGCTTGAGATTGGATGAATAAATTTATTTTATTCTGAGATTTGGGGTTAAGAAAGCCATTACTGCTGTTTCCTTTAGCTGTAAACCCACAATACTGTTTATCTATAGTGGTGGTGATATTCTGATCCTCATCTGTCTCACTTCAGTATCTTTCTCTCAGTTGTTTCTGAATTCAGGCAAGGAACAAGAGCTATGTTGATAGACCCTGGAGCCCAACATCAGTTTATTCAGTTGTAAGATGTGCTCGATAAGCACTCAGTGAATGAATGCACCTGTAAGAAATCTGAAAGATTATCTATTAAAACCTGCCCTTACAGCAAGATAAGTACAATCCAAAGCAATGTTCTGACCACTCAAAGTCACCTATATTGACAACTGATTCCCAAATCCCTGCTTCATATAACATATATTGCTAATAATATGCCCAGATAGAACCAAAGCCATACTTATTATATGGCAAATTCTCTCCATAATTTTAGAGACTTTTCCATAAGGAAAGAATTTTTTTAAAAAGAGAGATTAAACTTTTCCAAGTATATTACATACTATTCTTTTCCCGGAGGTAGGGGGGGTAAATTCTTTGCCACACCCCACACCTACCACCCAAACTATTGAATACTTTTGGGTGAATCATTCCCAATCTGAACTGATAATCCTTGAAGAAACCTTTTCTTTCCAGACCATAAAAACACAGCAGCTTGTTAATCATACAACTATTTAACCCAGTCCCTCCCTAGTCCTACAAATGAGCTCCAAGCCCATAACGTATAATCTACCCACCCACACATATTGAAATGAGATTATTGTTCCCACAGAAAAGAGCCCTGCAGTTACACAAGTCCCAACTTTGTTCCCTAGGGTGATAAAAGGGACAAGGAAAAGGCCTAGAGTTGTTTGATAGGCTTCTAAAGAAGGCTCAGAAAGGATGAAAGATTACCCTCCCAGGTACACAGTGTGGAACAGCGTTCCAGCAAACATCCAGAGGGTTCCCACACTCCACCCAGAAACGCTCCCCAGCTCTTTGATCTAGAAACCATCACGAATTACTGATAGTTACAGAGGTAGCCAGAGTGGATGAACCTACCTCATCTTAAAAAGTAAGAGCTGCCAGGGAGGAAAAATACCCACAAAAAGAACACTGTGGCAAGTGAGAATCCAGGCTGAGAAGCAGCTTGCCACAGCAGAAAAAGGAAAGTTTCAGGGATCCTGTACACCTGGATTCCAGTGTCAAACCTGCCACTTAGAATCTGTGAGAATCAAAAATACAGCTACAGATAGAGTTCCCTCTATATGCCAAGAATGAAATTAGGCACTCTAGTTATAAATATCCATAAGACCTGAGTTGGCACGACCATCACCTGTGCTAAGTTAGACCTTTTCACCTTTAAACTGTAGATACTAAAACCAACATCATATAATTATTATACAGAGAGGAGAAAAAGGCAGGGGCAATGCCTGGTGCACAGTCAGCATGCAGTCAACAGGGGTGTGCTGATTCCTTCTCACTCATTGGGAAGCACTAGTGTCAGAGTATCCTGGAGAAGGGAAGCCACTCTTAAGAGGGTCAAACACCCAGCTGCAACTCTGGAGAGCATCCCAGCTAAAGAAAGTTTCAGGTCAGCCGCCAGAATTTGAGTTTCAACTCTCTTTCCATCCCAGAGACTAGAGGAGCTCCTGGATTAAAATGACACATCTCTGTGGACACTGGGAAGGGATTAAAACAGATTGGACCTCTCAGCTGGCATAATGGAAGTAGTCAAAGAGTGACTTGCTGGAAGGTCACTGGAGGTTTGGAGAAAGACAGATGTTCTTTAACATTCTCTGGTTCCTTCTTAGAGAGACAAACATAAACAGAGAATATCAGTTTGTCGTTTGAAGAAGAAGTGCCAGATGGAAAGAGCAAGGCTGTCTTCCTCTGTGAATGTTTCCTTGATCCTTCCCCTCCACTCCCAGCAAAGCCCAAATCCCTTGGGCACCACTGCCCTGTAAACAACCCTCTAATGTGCCTGAAGCTCAATTATTAAAATATCTAGCTTCTCCTTAATCCAGACACTCCTCCAGGGCAGAGAGTGTATTGTATATGTGTTGCTATTAATTGCCTTACACACTGTCTGACAAGGACAATAATTAAGTGCCTACTATGCAACAAACACTTTTTTTTTTTTTTTGAGACGGACTCTTGGTCTGTCACTAGGCTGGAGTTCAGTGGCATGATCTTGGCTCACTGAAACCTCCGACTCACGGGTTCAAGCAATTCTCCTGCCTCAGCCTCACAAGTAGCTGGGATTACAGGCATGCGCCACCACACCCAGCTGATTTTTGTATTTTTAGTAGAGATGAGTTTTCACCATGTTGGCAGGATGGTCTCAATATCCTGACCTTGTGATCTGATCTGCTCACATTGGCCTCCCAAAGTTCTGGGATTACAGGCGTGAACCACCAAGCCTGGCCAACAAGCACTTTGAAAATACAGATATATTTATATATTATACATACTTTAAAAATTTAAACTAATGCATATAAATTGTATTTTGTACTTTCTTTTTTTCACTTGAAGTTTAGAGTGATATCCTTGTTTCTTTTAACGCTTATGAATATTTCCTCATGTAAATGTATTATAATTAACTTTCGCATTCTGCTACTGATTGATTTTTATGATTTTCCATGTTCCTTTTGCTTTATCAAATTTACTACTCGTCGTCTTTGTCTGCATCAATGATTACTTCCTAACAATAGACTCTTAGAAGTAACTGTACTGTCTTGTGTGTAGTGAGACAGTGAGGCATAGAGGTAATAAGCAATGACTCAGGAGCTAAACCACATTAACTAGCTGTCTAACCTTAGGTAGGACATTTAACCTTTCTGGTTTAGTTTCTTTAAACCGTAAGTGATCATAGTAACCAACTCACAGAGCTGTGCAAACAGTAATTGAATTAATGTACGTAAAGCACATAGAATAGTGCTTGGCACATACTAAGTGCTCTATTTTTGCTAGTATTTATATTTATACAGCTGTGCCCCATAAGACTGGGAGACCCTTGAGGACAGGGGCCGTGCCTCACTCATGTACTCCACCCCACTCAGCCTGGCACTGAGAGGAGCTCTGTGCATATTTGCTGAATAAATAAGATATGCGAATGGGGAAATCAAACATTGACTTGGTTAAGCTCAATATTACACAGTAAGTAGTTCCTTAATTTGAGTTACATTTTTGTCTGTCTATCTATCTATCCATCTATCCATCCATCCTTACCAGTCTTTCACACCTTAGTTTGGAATTAGTTTCTTGCATGTTTTCTGGAGACAGGATGTTAAGAGGAAGAAAAAGGACACAAAAGGTCCAGGTGTCCCAGGGAAAAAGCAGAACAGACACCACCAGAGGAATACAGGACACAGGAATTATGTGGTCAGTTCAAAAACAATGTCAGTGCCTCCTCAGTTTCATCCAGCATTGGCTCTGCACTTGTAAAATTACATTAGAGTCAGGCTCCTATTCACTTAACTGTAGTTGATCATTTCCTCTTCCATCAACAGAATAAACCTACAATAGGGAAGCAAACCAGAACAGAAGCCAATGATTATCGAGTATCTACCATAAACACACACTTTTAAATAATAGTGTCATTGGAATGTCACACAGACACACAGCAGTTCTATATGATTATCCCCTTCCCACAAATGATAAAACTGAGATAAGCCATGCTTGGTCATACAGCTAGAAAAGAAACAGAGCAATAATTTAAGCCCTGCCCTCTTTACATCTTGGTTCTAACTTTTCTTCCTTGTTTAGGCAGAACGGACCCAAACAGGGCTCATTCCTAAGAAGCAAGGTTGTGTGAGCTTAGCATCCTGGCATTCTGAACCAAGCAGGAAAAGAGAGACTTCGTCAACTTTAAATCTCATTTGTAAAACTACCTCTAAGCACAGTCATTTTCCTTTGTTTCTACTTAGGTACCATGGTGGGAGATGGGAAGAAGCAATCTGTGCTCAAACAGGTCCAAATAAGTCCTCTCAGTCAACTAGTGGGAACTTGTATCATCAAGGAACCAGTAGTGCTGAAGCTTCTGTAGTTGGAGGGGATCCACCACAGGTTACTATCAGAGGCAGCATTCAAAATGTTACATAAATATTCTTCAAATCAGCAGTTTCTGCCTTGATTGTAAAAAGTGGAAAGAGGAAACAAAAAAGGTGTTTTGTTCTTATTTTTCATTTTTCACTTGTTTCTCATTTTACATTTGTTTTTATTTTTCATTTTTTACTGGATCAAATTGTGATCCTAGTCAAAGAAGCCTGAAATGATTTAATGTGGCCCCTGTGAGGGTTGGGTGTTTTATGGAGAAAGGTTCAAATATACTTGGAATATATGTGCTGCTTAGGCATATGAATTATTCATGTACTAAGGTAAAATCATAGATTTATTTTCAATTTTACTTCCAAGTATTTCATAACACAAATCTTCTATTAGTACCTCATGTGTTATCATCTCTTAATGGGGAAATAAAATGGAGACCAGAATTTATTTTCCCTATACAGGTGGAAAAACTGAGGAACTAGAATTAAGTAACTCTCCAAAGCCTGGAAAAATAAAAGATATTTTTTAAAAAATAAAAAAAGAAAAAGGAAAAACCTACTCACTTAGGGGCCTGGAATAATAGTCACATTTAATGTTACCATAACGTTGTGGCCAACATAAGGATCCTCCTAGTACGTCCTTAGGGGATAGCCATCCAAATCCTGCTTCTGCACATCCAACAAAGGGAAGATGTTTTTCCTCTCAGTGGGAAACCCATATTTCAAAGAAAATATTCCACATGAGCAATGCAGATGCGTGGCAGGCACTGAACAGGCCCAGGGAATGCTGGAATCTATCTGCAAGGCACTGTTAATCCCAGGTGGTTAGTGATCAGTGGCATGGCTCAACTGTGGTATATTGAAGTGTTCAGGAGTTTGTTTCTTCAGTAACAGTTATGGATGTGCCTGGTTCAAATGCTGAGTCAAGACCTCATCCTTGCTCATGTTACAAACTTATCTTCATTTTAACCTTCTTATAGGGAGAGAATTTGCATGTGTGAGAGTTAGAATGCCAAATATTTATGAAGCATTTCCAGTGCTTTTACTCATGTATTCTTACACTCACTCTAAAGAAGCATTATTATCACCATTTTACAAATGTAGAAATTGAGAGCTAAAAATTTGTCCCAGTGGGGAAGCAGAAAACCAAAGACACTATCAGTGGTAAGGGCTAATCTTGGGATTATATTAGGAACCTTGAAAAAGTTGTAATTCCAGGTGTTGGATGGTGGTCTATCACAGGGGATGACTTCAGAGCTTGGCTTTGAGGATATAAAAGAGAAGAAAGCTTTTCAGATTAAGGGAACAACATCAGGAAAAGACATGGGGACTTGAAAGAAGGCACTGGATTGGCAATACTTCTTAAAGGTAGCTCACCTGACTTTCCAGCCAGACTCTCTTTATTATACCCTTATACAGAGAAGGTACCTGTGTGTATTGATTGATTGCTTTCTTTGTGATTCAGTGTTTGACTTCACTGTGCTTGCATCTGAAAATGGGTCTCCAAGTTCCAAATACAGGGTTAGCTGTTAAAGCCCGCTTGATTGTCATGGTGATAGGAATGGCATCAGCTAATCTCCCAGCAGGCACCTAAGGGGTTTATTTCATAAGCGAAACTTGAATGGAATATGGAGGACTCTCTGATCCCTTCATAACAAATGAAAATATTACTTTTGTTTAGTGGAATGTTTCAGAACAATTGGAAGATTTTTTTCATTGTTGTTTGGAGGCTATAACTAGCTCCACTGACCAAATGGCAATAGGGTGTGAGTGTCAACCCTCAGGGAATTGTTATTCTTAAAAAAAAAATTCTCATTTAAATAACTACACGTTTGCCTCTGTGTTAATGCAAATTGTGGGATGCACCACCAGGAGTTTCTTGCCGAGAACATATGAGACATTATTTGTAGTAACGCTTGCTGCCTCAAGCTATTAACCCATTCTGAGTTTTAATGAGATCAGCTGTGGGCCTAGAATATTTTAGGGGCAAATGAAAGGAAAGTGGAATCAGAAATGTAGAGTTGGAAAAGCTTAGGGATGGTCTTCTCTAGAGCTTCCAAACTTCTCTTTAGTAATGAAAATCTTTTTTCAGAAAATATTTTAAATGTACCATAGGTAGGCATCTATTCCTTGGTATTGTGTCTCTTTGATACAAGATACCTAAATTTTATTTGAGAAAATACCCTTTTCACATATATTACGTAGGATTGACCCCAACCCAGCTCTAACTTCGGTTGGTAATTGGTGTAAGCCATGCATCAGGTTGTATTTCTCTGGTACTATGACTGCTTTAGGGTAGGCAAGTGATCTCTGCTGATTCAATCAGACTGATTCTTAAAGAATTGCCTGGGACTATTGGGCTAGAAAAACTTCACTGATTGAAAGGATGAGGATGTGAAGGCTGGAACTGCCAGGAGCCACGACTGCTACCATTAGCAGTTCTAGCCTACGGCCAAAGCCAGCACAGAGGCAGATCCATGAGAAATATAAAGAAATGAGCCTCTAATGTAAATATAGTTAACCTGCTGGATCAAGCTGTTTCCCAAGCCAGTTGCCTTTAGCCTTCTTCGTTAAGTAAATAAATAGATTATCTTCTATGCTTCACCCAGTTTGAGTGGGATTTTCTGTTAGTTACAAATGAAAGCATTTTTAAAGACTCTAAAATCCCATAATAAGAAATAGATAAGACCAGATTCTTCCAGTTAAGGCGAGGGTAGGAAAATTAGAGTCTCACCCACAATATACTTTCAATTTCTAAAATGTGGTACAGATGAACTTTACTATCTAGTTTAATTCTTTTATTTTAAAAATGGGAAAACCATGATTCAAAGCAGAATATTAAAATATTGGCAATACATATGAAGGAATATAAACATGGGGACACATTTATTTGTTTTCTAAAAAAGCAGATTTCCGAAAATTAAACAGGATGAATAGTTAGTGCTTAAAAATTGGAAATATTTTATCTAGAGAAATCACAATAATGCAGGATTCAAAATAACAAGAAATAAGTCATCAGTAATTACAATAGAATCCACTTATGTAGTGTAAGCATGTTTCACAATGTCTTAAAAAGTATTAACAGTTATTGCCCTTTAGATAGTTGGTCACACTTAAAAATTGCATTAAGATACTCTTTGCTATTTTGACTATGCTTATAAACTTGCCACAGAAATTTCTGCTATGTTCTAATAAAAATACACTTTTTCTAGGGAGGAGCTAGCTTTATATTATGCCATTTATCTTGCACCTCTTATTTCAACTCTACACAGCTTTACACTGTGATGCATTACTCTGAAACCTCAAGTGTCTTTGACAGATATCACTGTTCCAGGGTCTATCCTTATGGCAAAGTAAAAGAAATTCAACAGACAGATCAAAATTTGGGGCACATTATAAAATTTAGGACACATAGTAGACCATTTGCCATGGTAAACTTGTAAAACATCATGATCTATGGAGGTCAGAAGACTAACCAAATGTACATAACTGGTCAAACAGAGGGGAAAGTAGAAAATTTGTATGAACATATAAACAACAAATGAATCATTTATTCTTAGCTTAAATAAAATTATCTTTAGAGAGCTGCTGAATCCACAAACCATACTGCCTTCATTCTTTCTCCAGTGAATTAGAAAGAAAAACAATTTAGTGGTTAGATGAACAGATTTCAAACTAAAATTTCAAAGAGCATTATTTTCTTGTGTCTCGTATCTAAAGATCATTACATAACCCCTTTCCAAAGTTTAAGAAGTGTTTTATAGAGATGTGTCTGATTAAAATCTTGGAAATCAACTTAATACAAAAATGTTTTTATCCTTCTGGTTGATGAAATAGAAGTAGTACTTGTAATAATGAGGCAGGAGAATAGGGTCTGGAGGCAGGGAACCTCACGCTGATTCAAGCTTACTTCCTAGAAATAAAAGGAAAACCCCAACTTTCTATTCCCAAGTAACAAAAGGACCAGAGGCTACTCCCTTTGCAACCTCCCCTTTTCTGTGTGTCAGATGAAAAACTGAAAGTACCTCTGATTGGTCCCTTCCCACAACCAATCAGGCTGACCGTGGACCAATTCTTCCTTTGTATAGGATTGTAACTTGGTAACTTCACTTTAGCCTCTAATTGGTAACTCTTCTCAACCAATCAGATACTTGCATACAGTGTAACTTTGTAACTTTGCTTCAGGCTCTGATTGGTACCCTCCTTCAACCAGTCAGACTGATTATGGTCCACTACTTTATTTACATAGGGTGTACACAAAGTAACCAATAGGACACCTCTAAAGAGTATTTAAGCCCCAGAAAATTCTGTAACTGGGCCCTTAAGGCTCTTGCTTGGGCCACTCCCACTTTGTGGAGTATGTTTTTGTTTTCAGTCAATCTCTGCTTTCGTTGCTTCATCCTTTCCTTGCTTTGTTTATGCATTTTGTCCAATTCTTTGTTCAAAGTGCCAAGAACCTGGACACCCTCCACCTGGACACCCTCCACCAGTAACAGTAACTCACAAATTCTGGTTAAAAGGATAAATAATCATGAAATTTTGGTTAAGGATAAATAATTAAAAAATAATTATTTTGTATTATTCTTGGTGACCTATATAAGCCCTTTTTATATTATTTTTTTCCTTCATCTATCATGTTTGAGTAAAGGAGAGTTTTTTAAAACTTCATTTGTGATTTGTGGCATAGTTGCTGAAGTATTTAAGAAACACTTAAGAGACTGGGAATTGGTATACAAAAATAGAATGATTTATTTATAAGAATCTGAGGAAGTTATGTTTTCCTCATATAAAGAGTGAGCAGTTTAGTTACTCAAACCTTTTCATTTTGTTTGGACTATCTTAGGTCGGTGAAAACAACATTAACTAGTTACTAGAATCATGGTTTATTACAAATGCCAGTTTGGGTGGGTTTTAGTAAAATCTGAGTTCATGCAGCTTTTCTTAGACCCAGACAGGGAAACTGAGGAATGTACTATCACATGACTGCATGCTGAGCGTAAATTGTTGAACTCCAACATGCTCCTGCATATATGTGACCTCCAACGAATTACTCGTCTTTTTTCAGATGACTTCCTTAGTTTTCTCAACTGTAAAAATGAAAATATGTGTAGTATTTTAAGGGACTGTTGTAAAGATTAGATGGGTTTAAAACTCTTAAGATGATTTCTGGCATATGGTAAACCCTCAGCATTACTCTTTATTAGCATATAAGTCTAGTGAAACTGATATAATTAGGCAGTTTGTGACATGAATGTTTTCACCTTGAGGAAAACGAATACAGAGAAACCTGATCTCACCAGCCAGATAAATGTGAGGCTGGTCTCCCGGGTCAGCCTGGATATACATTGATTGTGGTGGGCAGAATTCTAAGATGCCCTTAAGATCCCTGTCCCTCTTCTTCAGAGCCTTTATAATACCTCTTCCCCATGAACACAGGAAGAATCTTTCATGTGATACGGTATTACTCTCATGGTTAGGTTACTAATCAGTTGATTTTGTGTTAACCAAAAGGGAGATTATCAAAGGGGTCTTGACATAATCAGGAGAGCTTTATAAGAGACTGGGCCCTTCCTGGAGTTAGAGAGATTTGAAATGTGAGAAGCTGCACTTAGAGGAAGCTGCATGACAAGGAACTGAAGTAGTCTCCAGAAACTGAGAACAGTCCCTGTCACAAAATGGGAGCTTCATTCCTACAACCACAAGGAACTGAATTCTTCCAACAGCTATGAGAGCTACAAGGGACTCTTAGCTTGAGAGGAGACCATATGCCTGGTGATGCCTTGATTTCATCCTTGTGTCACACTGAGCAGAGAACATAGCTAGATCTGCCTGGACTCCTGACCTACGGAACTATGAGATAACAAACTGGTGTTGCCTTAAACCACTATGTTTGTGGTTATTTATTATTATGCAGCAGTAGAAAATGAATGCACTGTTAATGATCCAAAGTTGTACATCATTTGCTTGGCTCATCAGAGGCAAAGAGAATACACAGTAAGAGCATGTGATTATTATTTTGCTTTTTATCTGTCCCAGGAAGGGAAGCACAACTTAGGGAATTTTGTGGCCCCAGAGGATGGCTATCTTCGTTCTTATGACCCTCTGAAGGAAGTTTACTGTCATCCCCAAATACCCTCCTCAGCAAAGTCCCTAGAAAAGCTTTCACCTTAAATTTTGTCATCCTTTAGGCTTCTGCTTAATTGAAATAAAGAAGAACTTCCCCTAATCACTCAGTCTAATGTTGTTCACCTTTCAGAGGCCCTTCATAGTGCTGGTCTGGGATTGTTTTGTTTAGTTTCTGGCTTGCTACTATGCTCTGATTTGAAAATAAGTAACATGAAGGCAAGGGACTTTGTTTATTTTGCTCACTGTTAAATCTCCAGAGCCAGTACAAGTGGCTGGCAATGAATGAACATTTGCTACATGAAAGTATAATAGAGAAAGGCAGCCAGTGCCAAAATTGCAAACACACACTGTTAAACACTCATGTATCCGGCATTCACACACAGCTCTATTACAAAGTTTTCATAGCACTTTATTCATATTAGTGTTATAAAATTTTTTATGCTAGTTTATGAGATTCTTGAGGACAGAAGTAATGTCTTCTTGTCTTTGTACCCTTGTGCTAAACACAGTGATCAATGTGTAGTCAATGTTCAATAAATGTTTGTGGAATATAATGGCAATTGATAATTAAACTAAAAATTATTCTCAACATGAATATATATATATATATTAGACTAAACGTAATTCTTTTTTATTTTAAGAAACATACCAATTTTTTAACCCAATGAAATCCATTTTGGGAGTCTGGCCTCCTGAACTGTGAGATAATAAACTTTTATAACAAGAATGGAAATACATATATGATTATAATAATATATATATATTAGACTAAATGTAATTCTTTTTTAAGAAATATACCAATTTTTTAACCCAGTGAAATCCATTTTGGGAGTCTGGCCTCTTGAACTGTGAGATAATAAACTTTTATTATTTTAAGCTACTAAGTTTGTGGTTATTGGCTACAGCAATAAGAGACTAAGGCATATGGAAGAGGGACAGAGCTGTCTTAAGCAGATATCTCCTCCTTATAGAGGTCCCTTGGCATTGCAAGTCATATTATCAATGGTTTTTGGTCCTGACAATAATGGGAACCATAGATTTTACCTTCATGAAATCTTTTCTCATCATCTCTCAAGCCTCCTCTTCAACCTTGTGCCTGGATGTGATATGGCAGAATAGAAAGAACATCAGCTTCAGAAACAGAGAAACATAAATTTAAATCCCAATACCACCACTTATCAGTAACATAAACTGGGACCACTAGCTCCACCTCTCTGTTTCTGTTTCTTCAGCTTACTTGGAATATTGTTATATAGATTAGAAAGCAAAGAAATCGTAACAATGAAGGTCATGTTATAATTGATAACCAAAGCAGCCTTCCAAGGAGGTACTCAACTAGGGCTTTTCTGCTCTTGACATTCACAGGTCTGCATGGTGGCAGGGCCTGTGGAAAGCTGGGTTCCTTTCATACATTCTAGGGAAAGAAGTTTGGTGCCACTACTCTCAACCCTGGGGTGAGGTAAAGGGCAGCAGAGATTGGCTAAGAACAGAAAAGATGAGACGAATGGCAAAGTGCAGCTAATTCTGTAATGTGAACTTCCCTGGGACTCTCAAATCTTCCAGAATTAGTTCTAAATTTATATATTCTCAACATATGAGTGTATGGAAACTTTCATCGAAGCTTATTCTTACAACCACTTTGACTTAGTGTAAACAGAGAGAAGATTCAGCCAAAAGGTAATCATGAGAGGGTATAGCCCCTAGAAATAAATAAAAAGCAAGGAAGAACTTCGGACTTCCATCAGTTATGAGACTGAGCCGATATTACTATCTTCCTGGAAGAGAAGGCCAGGGTCCTGCTGACAACTCATCGCAGGAATGCCTGGAAAATTATAGACAGTCAAATGGTGAGGACTTCAATTTAGGTGGTGTTTTGTATGATTTCTTCTCTCATTTGAAACATATTGACTTGCCAGTTTGCCTAGATAGAGATATGGAAAGCAGTTGACCTAACAGGAAAACAGTGCAGATGGCAGGTGGTAATAACAATCAAGAGGTCCATTGCCCCTTCAGGGCCCAGATTTATCCTTTTGCTCCCAATCACCCCTCTGCCCTCTAGTCCAGTGCCGTCTGCTGGGGAAGACTTAACACAAGAGAGCAGGTGGCTTCACAGGCAGTTCATTTGGGTAATGAGTTGGAACATTTACCTAAAGCCAAGCCCAAGGATCCTCCCAGCTGCTCTACACTGGAAGTTGACACACAGTAACATATATGCATATATGTGTGTGTTGAGGTAGGTTGGGGAATCATTTTTTATAATAATCAACAAGTTTGTAGCTGTTTCCTGCTTGTATTATAAACCAGGATAAGAGTTTCCTGGATCACTTGATTTTGTGTTCGTAAAAATAATCAAGCCTCTCTTTAGGCAATTAGTTAGCTACCTCTTCAAGCCATCAACTTCAAGCACAGTTTCCAAGGAACTCCTCCTTGACTTTTCTGAACTGCTGTGGGAAATGATTGGAAGGAGACAGCCAAAGGCCAACAATATAGGGCGAGGCCTCTGGGCATCCTTCTCAGCTCTGAGGAAGGTTAATGAATTGTACTTGGGGAACAAAGAGAACTTTGACAACAGAGATTCTGACAGTTTCATAAGGCAGGAAATGTGGCCATTATCAACCCAGAGCTGGGCATGCAAACACAATCTATGTGTTTATATACCTTCTCCAAGTTTGTGGACATTGTTCAAATGGAAGAGGAAGAAAACACAAGAAGGAAATCCTTTTCCTTTTGGCAAGACACAGACAGAAATTCATGTGCTTGACCTGCATCTGTTGTCTCAAGGAACAAGTCACTTTTACTGTGTTGGGTATCACAAAGAGAGTTTAAGAGACAGCATCATCCCCATCAAATCATTCATTCGAAAGCCATTTATTGAGCACTAATTATAGGACAGATGCCAAGGTTACAATAGCAAGCCAAAAGTCATTGTTCTTCTGTTGCCTGGTGGAGCTCCTGGTCTAGTCATTATTGTGGTTCACCTTGTCATCATCCTCATTGCAAATAACACTACTATCTCCCTTCGTATCTCTTAGTGTAATTTAAAAAATTAAATATGCTTGTGAAGCACCCAGAGACTGAAAAAAGGAACATAAGAATAAAATTTTTTAAAAATTTAAAAAATGAAAAAGAATTATCTGGGGATTTTATTAAAAGGCAAATTTCCAGGTATATTTGCCATGGTATGCATTAGAAAATCTTAAGAGTCCCAGGACTCAATATTTTCAAAGTAATCCAGACAGTTCTGATGTATATATTTCATGATTTATATTTTGCAAATATTGTCTTATGTTATAGCACTTTATGCATTTTGTCACATTCATTGTGTTTTGAATATCACAACAGTTTAATAAGGTAGATAAAATGGGAAGTATTCTCTCCAATTTACTTATGAGGCAAATGAATGCATAAAAATGTGCATTCATCCTAATATAACTGGTATCTAATTTGTTCAGGTCTGTGTTTTAGAAGTTGCAGAGAAGAATGAGATACTTAATGAGTTTGTATTAGGATGGAAAAGCAATGTATACAATGTGTCAAATGCTTCACATGCTATATTATTTCTAACTTACTCTAATATATATTAGTAATACATGCATATAAATGCATTACATTAGCCTTAATTTAAATCCCGAGGTTGATACCTTTCTTCATTTATTAATTTGTTCATTCACTTGTCTAATATTTGTTGAGCACCAATTATGTTGCTGTGATTGCTTTTTGTATTTTGATTGCAGTGGTATATAAAACACATTTTAAAAGCCCTCCTGGAACTCATATTTTAGTGCAGAAACAAAGACTAGGAAATCGCAGAATGGTGTGATTGGTTTGTATTTGTAGGGATGTATCCAGGAGTCCAGACTCTAGATATAATTGTGGACGTGCTTAGTAGCACTATCCATATCTGCATCACAGGGTTTGCTGATTAGCATAAGAATGCCAGAAATAATTCATTGGTGAAATAAGTGATATTCAAGATGTGTAGTTGACAAGAAATATTGTAAGACAACTCTACTCTTTCATGAATAAAGCAGATGACATTGACAAGCCCAATAGCCTAACATCTTTGGCATAATTAGGTCTAGAATTCTATTTGATCATCTTTTGCCTCCAGTTAATGGAGGACTCTGTCATCTAATCTTATTGGATAATTTGCTGAACCTGTATGCACCTAAGAGTAAGGATTGCATGCAAGGTGCTTATTGAAACAACTAAAAGGATACAGAGGGAGAAATCACCAAGTTTATGGGAATAGGCTGCATGAGTATTTGGGGCCTATTTAATAATAAATGTTTATACAAATGGCAGAATTTTTTCTGAGACTTGCTTTCATCAAAAAATCCCTTCCACAAAGAAGATTGTTGGGGAGAAAATTCACAACCCCACCTTCCTGTTATTGTCACAGCCATTGTTTACCAAAATAATCTGACAATTTTGAACAGACAAATTGGCATACCAATTTGTAACAGATTGTGTCATTTAATCTCTTACAATAGTAAGTTGGTGTAGACAATCTTATTATATCCATTTTACAGATTAGGCACTTCAGGTTTAAAGAGGTTAAATAATTTACCTGATACTGTTTTAGATATTGAGTAGCAGAGCTAGGGCTGAAACTGGCTTGTTTCTAAAGTCTGTACTATTTTCACTTACCCATTCTGGTTTAAGAAGATCGTAGCGTCACAAAATCTGTGTAAAACCGTCTCTCGACAGTTCTCAGTGGCCTTGTGTTTCAGTTGGTCATTCGCTTTCACACTGGCCACATTCAACTTACCTTTGTGTTTCCTCTCCAACCTTGTGTCCATGAAGAGCCAATTTAAATTTCCCTTCTGGAAGAATTTCCCAGTAAGTAATTGACAATCACATTTTAATCTGTGTTAAATCTCTTCTCCCCCAAGTAACTAACTGAAAAGTTTTTTTCAGATGAAATAATATTTTTCTATAGTTTTCTAATACTCCATAGCACCTAATATGACACAATACATATAGAAAGCACATAATCATTGTTGCCTCCATAGATAAAACATAACTGCACAACTTAGAACATGGTACCTGGCATATAATAGATACTTGTGAGTATTCACTCTTGAAGTTAGAATTTTCACAGGATTCTGGATGATATAGTAGGTGTCCCTTTCAGTTTAGATGATCAGAACTAGAAAATCAGTGAGAATTCCTTTTGTAATTTAAAAGACTAATTTTAAACAGCTATTATGTATTCATTCCTTTAAATGTAAGTCTTAAGGGTCTTGGAACAAGAGGTTCATTCTTAATATATAATGTATGTATCAAAAAGTCTGAGTCAGCAATGAGGTTATCTGAGGCCAACCTGAGAAAATATTTATAGAGGGAGGTCCTGAATAGTGTGCACAGAACTGAGATGGAATACAGAATATGAGGAAGGAAAAATGTGTATGGAGCTGAAGTTTTACATATCATATTTTCTCCATTGATTATAAACAAATTAGAAGAGAAGGTAGTACATGCCCCATATATTAAGTTCAAAACAGCCTTTTACTTACTTTGGAAACACAAAGCGCATTTCACATCTTGTCACTTCTTAATGATTAGTGTGCTCAATACCATTTGATGTCAATTAAAAGAGACTGACTTTGCAATTATTGCTTAGTTACATGTAGACATGTGATAGAATCACTGCATTTAGTACACACATGCTCGTGTATATAGCTATGTGCAACTTGATTCCAAATCCGGTACCAAACTGAACAATTCAACATGGGATTTTGTTAATTTATGAATCTCTTTAAATTAATGTTCTATAGCGCAATACAAATTCATCAGTTTTAGGTATATGTATTTGAAAAGAATGAAATTATCTGAAATTGAGACTGTTGCCAAAATAAGAAATACAGTCATTCTGTGAACAACTATGTATAATATAGTTATAAAAAACAACTCTATGAGCTTTATGCAAACTCAAAGGGTAGAAAAATTGTTTCAGTTAAAACTTAAGAGTTTTTATGATGCACACACGTATGGTAAATACACATAACATATTGAACTATGAGAACAGCAATTTTATGATGAAAGCATTAGCTTTAAAGTGATATAGTCTTAGATATGGGTCCCTGTTCTACCAGTTCTAGGTGAATTTACTTTTTATTTCTGAACTTTAGTTTTCTCCTCTTTAAACATGGGAGTAGGCATGACTGTTCCTAGCTCAAGGAGTAGTCTGAATAAATGAGATAGTATACATGAAAATGCCTGGCACACAAGTGGCATAGAGTAAAGGTTACTTACGTCCTCTCTTTTCTTGCCTCTGTTGGTATTTATTATGAATCTAGCCATATGTTATTCTCTTTGGAAGGGCCATAAGATACATACAAGAGGATATAGGCAGACATTCTCTTGTGTCTTTCATGCTTTGTATGCAGAAAGTAGAGAGTGGAAATTCTAAAAAATGCTGGTTGAGATATTCCCAAGGTTTTTCCTACTAGACTATGGCCAGCAATTATTAGAGACAAAATCTCCAATTAGCCAAAAGTAAATCAGATGTCAAATTATTGCTACACTAAAAAGATACCTTGAACATAGGAAGTCCCCAAGGACTCTTGATGGGCTGCAAGGAGGCAGAAGGAAGAACCAGGCACATGCTGAAGGCCAAGGCAGTGCAGAGAGCCAGGCTGTAAGAGTCGAGTGAAAGGAAGCAGCAAAGCACACCAGCAGGAGAGGAAGCTTCCATCTAAGCCCAAGCCGCATGGCCCATCCAAGTCCTAAAGCTCATGGATGTTATTATGCACCTGCTGAGCATACCCAGGTGCCAAGCACAGGGCAGGTAAGAAGCATCTTCAATGACATATTCTGATTTAATGAAGCAAGCGCTGAACCAGGAGCCAGGAGACGACCCAGATGCAATCCCTCTTCCACTTAGAATCTCTGTAATATGTAGTAAGTAAATTCCTTCAGTGTCCTCACATGGAAAACACTGATAATGTTTGCTCTCTTTCATAGGTAGGATGAGATCCAAAACAACAGGAACATGAAACAACACAGGTTGGTGATCAGTGATAGACTGCCTGATTCAAAGCCAGATAGATCCTCTACTTACAGCAGCACTTAGTCTTGCTAAGAGTACCTTTATCTCAGTGTGATCATCTGAAAAAATGGGATAAGATGTATTTCTCATAGAGTTGTTGGCAATAAGTGATACCAGCAGTACATGTGAAGTGTTTGCAACAGAGCCAGACACACAGAAAACATTCAGCAAATGTAATGTAAACTATGATTATTAATGAGAACATTAGTAATCAAATATCACCTGTTTGTGGACAGGTGCTAGAGAAAGAAAATAGAACTTTGCTCCAGAATCAGACACACTTAAGCTCTGATTCAAACTTCCTAACATAAATATGAGTTGGATGATGTGAAGGAAATCCAACTTAATAAATATATACTTTATAAAATTTCTAAACTAGGCATGTTAATTCTCTTTACACTTTGTTCTTATAAGTATTTGAAATGGCCTTTGTCAAGCAAATAAAACATGGTATATTTTTGATGAATGGTAATTAGGTACAGTTGTAGGGTGATGGACACATTTAGAAAGCATTGGTATTAGTACTGATATTATTATTGCTTCTCGGCCTTTTGGCTAAGATCAAGTGTAGAACTGATATTATCACAAGTTTTTTCCTGAGCAACGGATGACTTCTCAGATGCTAAGACTGTGACATTATTGCGTCAATGTAAACAAGTTCTCCCAGTGCAGCTGGGAAAGTTGAGAACCTTGTTTAAAACAAGCATAAATGCTTCCTCCTTTATAGACAACCCAATCAGAATAGACATTCAAACAATTCAGCTGTTCCCTGTGGTTTATATTCACAGTGCATTTTGCCCAGCCCTCTCTCCTCTCTGGTCCCATGTGTTGGTGAGACCAATGAGGAGAACAGCACAATGTCCTGGGACAGAAATGCCACAGGTAGCCTGAGGACATGAGCCCTTTGTCCTGCGGGTCTCAGACATCAACAATGCTGCCACTGTCCTTAGAGAGGCTGGAATGTGGATGGAGGCCAGCTGGACTGGACTACCAAGAAAGCAGACCAAAGAGTTGCAGATGGGCCAGGAGGAAGGCTAGAAGATGGGCATTTGAGAATGCAGGTTGTGGTGCACTCCCACTGTGCTCTTCAAAGCACTGCATTCTTCCAAGTTCAATGCATGCCAAATACCCAAAGGAGCAAGCAACATGCTTCTGATTCCCAGTAGCAAGTTACAGCTTAGAAGACCCATGATGGGGAAAATTGCCTCACCAATGTTTAAGTTTCTTGTACATGGCAGGTGCTTTGTACATTGACCCCATCTGGTCCCCACAGCACCTGTGTCAAGTTTCAATCATCCCAATGATGCAGGTGCATTGTAACCCTTCAACAAATTTTCATTATGATTATTGTTGTCGTCATCATTATTATTGGAACTGAAAAGAAAGAGACTCATGGCCGTTAGTCATTTGCCCAAATTATACAGCTGGTTAGTGACAAAGCTAGGACTCAAACTCAGTGGCCTATCCTCAAATGTGTGTACTTTGCATCAAAGCCTGCAGCCTAAATGACTCATTAAACACCTTCCCTGAACCAATGGCCATATTAGGTGCATAGACAGAGATAAAATGCTTTGCTCTACAAATATACTAATATATAATTTATGATTTTTGGTTGCGAAAATGTTAAAAATCATTTTTAGCAATTTTGAAATATACAATACATTGTTATTACCTGTGGTCATCGTGCAGTGCAATAGATCATTAAAATCTTTTCTTCAAGAAATAGCATTTATTTCTCCAATAAATAAACCTTTGTACACTTCAATCAACATCTTCCCTTTCCCTATCCTTTCCCTTTTGCCTCCGCCTTTGGTAACCACCTATCTATTCTCTGTTTCTAGGAGACTGATGTTTTCAGATTCCACATGCAAGTGAGATCATATAATATTTGTGTTCCTGTTATGTTTATATGTTTCCCTTAGCATAATGTCCTCCAGTTCCATCTATGCTGTTACAAATATGAGAACTTCCTTATCTTTAAAGCCTGTATAGTATTCCATTGTGTATGCATACTACGCTTTTAGAAAATCCATTAATGTGTTGCTAGATACTTAGATTGCTTCCATAACTTAGTGTGAAAAATGTTGAAATTAACATGAGAATGCAGATATCTCTTAGACATACTGATTTCAATTTTTTTTGAATACTGATTTCAATTCTTTTGAATACATATTCATAAGTGGGATTGTGGATTATATGGTAATTTTGTTTTTAGTTATTTTTTTTTCCTAGGAAATGCCAAATTTCCAAAATTTCTATGGTAATTTACATTCTCCCTGGCAATGTACAAGTGTTTCTTTCTACACCTCCTCATCAACACTTTTTATCATTTGTCTTTTTAATAGCAGCCATTCTAACAGGTTTGAAGTAATATCTCATTATGGTATTACTGATTTTCCCTCATGATGAAATAGAGTATTTTTCATATATTTATTGGTCATTCATGTCTCTTATAAATATATTTCTGTTTTTTAAAAAAACATTAAAATCATTGAAGGGTATTGAAGTCTAAAAGTAGGTGTACTAAAACTCAACACATTAAGATTAAATATTTTATTTATACCCAAAATGAACTTATTATAATTTTAATTTCCAGTTTTGTTGATGAGAAAACTCACTGACATATTCAAAATCAACTTCTTGCTTATCATTTTCATTTGGGGAAATTGCTATGTTTGACAATTTCTCTTGACCATATGAAATGGACTTACATAATGATTAGTACAAATCTGGTCTTATTTAAAATATTATGTTCACAATGGAATGTTTGCACGAATTTTGATTTTTAAAAGCACTGCACCAAAATATTATTTATCTTGGGTGTTTGTGTTTTTTGTTTCCCCCATGCTCTCACTTAATTTTGCAGCCAGTAAGGTGCTTTTCTCACCTCTCCCTAGTCCTAGCACTGGAGAAAACATCAGCAAGATAAGACAGAGCCCTTGTTCTCTAGCTTTTATAATCCAGTGGGATGCCAAAGTAAGTAGACACATACTAGCTAACATAAGTGTTGTTCTAAGAGCTTTACCCAAATTAATTCATGTAATTCTTCCAGCAATTTTATGAGTCATAGACTACTTATAATTCCTGTTTTACAAGAAAGAAAGAGAGAGAGAGAGAAAGGAAGAGAAAGAAAGATAGATAAGAAAGAAAGAGAAAGAAATAAAAAGAAGGAAAGAATGAAAGAGAAAGAAAGAAAAAGAAGGAAGGAAAGGAAGAGAAAGAAAGAAAAGGGAAGGGAGGGGGAATAGAGAGAAAGAAAGAAGGAAAGAAGGAAAAGAAAGGAAAGGAAGGAAAAGAAAATGAAGAAAGAGAGAGAAGGAAAGAAAGAAAGAAAAAGAAAGAAAGAAAGAAAGAAAGAAAGAAAAAAGAAAGAAAGAAAAGAAAGAGAGAGGGAGGGTGGGAAGGGGGAGAAAGAGAAAGGGAAGGAAGGAGGGAGGGAGGAAGGAAGGAAGGAAGGAGGGAGGGAGGGAGGGAGGAAGGAAGGAAGGAAGGAAGGAAGGAAGGAAGGAAGGAGGGAGGGAGGCTGACTGGTTAGGGACAAAGCAGTTAAGAAACAAACCCAAGGTCACACAGGTCTAAGAGACTATGCCTGTAATTGAACCCAGACAGCCTGGCTCCAAATCCTGAAAAATCAACCACTGAATAGTCTCTAGATCAAGGCAGGTGGTTGTAGTTTTTGATTTAAAGGATCATCAGCACAGCTGGAGAAACAAAAAGAGAACATGATATTATGTCATACAAGACTTTAAAACTAACTTAAAAATAATAATTATAATAATTAACACTTTGGATAATCTGTCCCCAGATAGTTCTCCTAAACATGTGGTCTTCCTTCCCTAAGCTATATGCTTTTCATTCCCAAGGAGGATAATAGTAATTCTCTCTACAAATGATTCAGTGAAATCAGAGAATTTCCTTAAGGTGAATAGGCACTCGCAAACTGGCATCTTTTGCACGTAAGTAGCCACACTGAGACCTACTACACTGTATGTCTCTGAATATTCCATCTTAATGCAGTCTTTGAACAAATATTTATTAAGCACCTACTGTGAACCAATTTATTTTTAAAGAAACTGTCAAATGTCTTTAAAGCATCAATTCATACATCTCTTTTACTCTGAATTTCTTTGGAGACATCCCTGAGGAGGAAGCAGTATTAATGCATAAAGCAATATACTCAAATATACAACTGTGTATAACACACATCTGTATGACGGTTTATGACTTACAGTGTTTTTATGTACATTATTTCATTTGCTATTCATCCTCTGTAATGTCTCAGGAGATAAGTAAAATTAAAATAACACTAATTTAAAATACTCTAATTACAGAAGCCTAAAATGGTAAGCACTAGCAATAGATAAACTCTAATTGTTACCCCACTGAGGAAGAGTGTTTGAAAAAATAGGTCATACATAATGGTTTTCCCTGATTAAGGAAGGAAGATAAAATGCTTAAGCCCTGCTGCTAACCACTAACCACTTGGGTGGTATCAGGTTAAATCATTAAGCTCTGTATTTTAGTTTTGTTACCAATACAGTGAGTTTTCAGTCACATGCCAGTTCATCTCATAGAGTGAGATGAGTCCCTCAAGTACAGAGATTGTTCATCTTTTCATCTCTGCAGTTCTCATGTCCAGTACAGGTCCTGGTATGTAAAGGGCACCCAACATGTATTTTGAATAGATGGATGAATGGATGGATGGATGAATAAATGGATCAATAGAGGGATCAATGGATAGACAAATAAATGAATTTCTAATTGAACTGGTTTTCTCTGCCTTTGTCCCTTTCCTTGAATCTGTATCACTCATCCCTCACTTGAAGCCAGCGGTAGGTGCTAGCTCAACTGTGGCATTTTCCTAGGGTCTTTGCACTTGTTGTGGAAGAAGATATGCTCTTCTATTAATTATTTACCTTTTTCATTCTACTCACCATTTGGATTCCAGATCAAATGTGTTTTCTTCAGAGCATTCCCTGATCACCCCTAAATATTGCCTGCTTAATCAGTCACCCTTCTTTACTATCTTCAGAGCTCTTAGCACTTTTTGAATGATATTATAAATTTTTACTTTTACATATATGTTCCTTGTTTTCCCCATTGAATGCAAGCTTCATTAGGCCAGGGAATTAGTTTCTCTTATTCACAATTGAACCCTTAGCTTATAATATAGCGATGGTAGTTAGTAGCACATAATAAATTATTGTTACATGAATGAACTAATTACCCCGACAACTCTTTCAAGTACCAATATGACCTAATATTCCTGCTTTAGAAATTATTTTCTGGTAATTGGATCTGGTAATGGGCCTTATAATCTTGGTTGCAACATTTTCTCCAGGTCTACTTTCCCATTTTAGAAACCTCTGGATGGTCACCTGGAGGTGACTACACTCTGCAGGTCACTAGGAGAGTGTCTCATAATGAACAGCACTACAGATGGTAATGATATATACATAAATTGTATCTTGGAAATTCTCTTTCTGTCTGTTCCTTTCTTACCCCAGCAACATATGGTTTGGACCTGGAGAAATATTCCTCAAGACTTTTCCAGTTGCCTCTGCTTTGGTGGGCTTCTCTACTTACTTACAGTGTCTCCCACCTCCAACCCATTCCCCATCCCCACCATTCAGCACCTCCCCTCACCAATACCCACATCTTCTCTGATCTGGTCACTCACATCCTTTTATCAGTTCTCCCATTTCCCACTTCTTTAAGTACAGAGCTCTCAATCCTGTCTCCTAAGCCTTTTCTTTTACGTTTCTAGATTCAACTCCCATGAACTTGATAATTCACCCAAATTTTATGACTCAGTTCTCTGAAAGAACGCACCGTTTTTCCGTCATTCCTCAACTTTGTTCTTGCTGTTCCTTCTATGATATATTAACGATGGCTACAGATTCCTTGCTGTTTCTTCCATCAAGGGGGTAGTCTGTGTATCTAGCACAAAGAAAGGACAAATATTTAAGGTTATGGACATTCTAAGAACATTGATTTGATCTTTACAAATTATACAAATGTATTAAATTGACACGTGTAACCCCCAAACAAAGAGTCTGAACCTTTTTTAAAACCTGGATTGGTCTTGGGTACATGACTGATCACTGGAATGCAGCCGAGGTGACATTCTGGGATTTCCAAGGCTAGGTTACCAGCAGCCTTGAAGCTTCTTCTTGGGTTTCTTAGAATATTTGTTCTCTTTGTCCTGGGTTTCTTGGAATGGATTATTTTTCTTGGAACACTTTCGAATCCCAGCCACTGGGATTCATGCCGTCACAAAGTCCATGCCAGCCATGGAGAGTAGATGCAAGATGAAATAAATGCTCGATCAGCCTTCAGCTGTGCTATCCATTATGAAAAAGGCACCAGATGTGTGAGTGAAACCACCCTGGAGCCCTGAGATCAGCCCATCTGCAAGCAGAGTGTCACTGAGTTACCTTGGTTGGTGTTGCTTGGAACACAAGAAAAAGGCACCCTAGTTCTACCTAAATTTTAGATACACAAAGTAGAGCATCTGTGGCCACTGTAGTTAAGGTGGAGAGGAAAAAGGAAGAAATTCTAAATGCATCTTAAAATGTTTACCCACACAATAGAGATATCTTGAAATGGTTACATTTTAAGTCACTGAGTTTTAAAAATAATTTGAATATAGCTGTAGATAACTACGACACCCTTCATCAAAATAGGACTGGGTTCACTAGAAAAATCATAAGAAAATCTTATCTCTGTCTTCTACCTGAGTTTAAAAGACTTTTGGATAAGAATCTATCATTGCAGTTTGATGGTGCTAGACAGTTTAAGGAATATTTCAAGCATATGATCCTTTTATGTATCTTGTTATAGCTGAATGTGTAGAGTTGGCAAGGTGTGGGCAAAATAACATATTGGAATGGTGGTAATATGAGGAAATGATGATATCAGGTTAGAAGTCCAGGAGCAAATATGAATGTTCCCCAAACAGAAACTGTCTGCCTTCAAACAGCCCTACATCTCAAAGCCCATTTCTTAAATGAGACGAGTGTTGCCAAGTAAGAAGGCTTTATCTGGGTACTGCAGCTAAGGAGACAGGAGATGAGTCTCAAATCTGTCTGACTAAAATGGGGGATTTATATAGCAGAGAAGGAATGTAGCTACAAAAAGGAAGGAATTAGAAAGTGGTAAAGAAGCAATCATGGTGAATGAAGGGTCTGAGGTCTCATTATCTGGACATGGTGATCTGGTGAGTTTCCGTCCCTTGCCTGAGAGTCAGTTTCCTGAGAAGAGAATTTAGATGGGTCAAATGTATGTCTCAAATTTTAAGACCAGGAGAGTCAATTTCTATATTTATTCAAAAAATCCATAAACAGTAGTTCTGTGAAGCAACTGGGCTGGTTTCACTAGTACAGCGTTTGGATATCTTCAGTGCATAACTGAGTAAATAACAGCTCCGTAAATAACTGCTGAATTAAATAAAGGTAGTGATGATGGCAGTGGCTGTAGAGGTGGCGCTGGTTAGTAGCCATGATGGTAGTTACTGATGGTGGTGATGATGATACTGATGATAGAGGTAATCATACCGATGTTGCTGGGGTTGGTACTGCAGAGTCCTAAATCAGTGAAGGTGTAATATCATTTTGATAATGAAGCAAAACTTGGTAGTAAGCCTGATTGCCAGTCTATGCAACAGTTAGCAGGAGAAAATAGGAGATGGCTTTGATGGCTAGATAGCAGAGACTACTGGGAGAAATTTTATCAGCCTCTGGAGAGTCCTAGCTGATTCTCTAAATGCCTCTTTGCTCCAGGACTTAGGTTTTTTAAGGAATTGAGCAATAAATATGAAAGAAGAGAGATAAACAGTCACACCCAGAGTGACTTCCCATTCCTCATTGTCTCATGCAAAGAAAAGACATTCTTTAGAAGGGATCCTTCCAAAGAAAACATCCTGAGCACCTAAGTAGCCTGCTTGTGGATCCCCAGTAGCCAGCACGCTGACTCACTGATATTTGTGCAGCTCCTATGTGTCAGTGAATTATAATGAGAATATTCTGGACAATCAAATTACTGGAGCTGAAGGGGGTGGTGAAGTAGGGGTAGCCCACATAGGTCACTTTCTAGAAAGCATATTCCAGAAATGTCTTTCTGTGCATTAAGAATTGGATCTCGCCATTCCAACAGAGAGGATATTTTCTGCCCATAACATACATAGACTGAAGGAATTAAAATGCAATGAGTTTAGTTGAAAGCTTATTGTGCTTAAATCTACATAATCAGGTACTTTTCAACTTATTTACTCTGTGCTGTATTTAAACCACTTTTCTCCTGCCTTTGTTTTGTAAATAACCGTTCCAAAATCCAAACTGCCTACTGAACAACAAAGCAATGATTCAGCTAATAATTATAAACCCTAACAATTCAACATGCACCCACTTCTAGAAGAACTAGATATCACTTGCCTGAAATATTTGACAGTCATACAAGAAAGCAATGGGCTACTTAAACAACGCAGTCATGTTGGGAGCTGCTGGGGAAGGGGTAAGGGCGGGGAGGATTGTTTTTGAATGAAACTTCATCTAAGTGGTTCCAACTGATTCTTTCCCACACCAGCTCAAGTCTACATCTCACAGAGCTATTAGATCTGTTCACTTCCTTGTGCTCTGCTCCAAGAATTAGTGAGTCATGTTTTAAGCACAAATTCTTAACATAGGTGCTACCAGGGAACAAAGGAAAACAAAATGCCTCATTCTTTTATTCATCTTTTGAAAGGAAACTCATGGCGGAAACATTTGTATAACATTCCATTTATATAACCTGAGAAATATCAGCTGAAGGAAAGAACAGTACAGCTGAGGAAGGGGAGTGTGGTGTTTTCTTTTTAGAAGTCCATGCCCCTCCTAGACTATCAGTTCATAATGTGTTTCACAGCTTGTGGGCCAGCAAGGAAATGTGAGGGCACATCGTGGGAGGCAGAGAGGTGGAGGGGAGCACATCAGGAGAGCCCAGAGAGTCCAGCAGGTATTAGGAAATGGTTCAGTGGAGTGTTTGCAAGCATGGGCTGCAGAGTCAGGCAGATCACCAGCTGTGTGACCCTGGGCAGGTGGCTGAACATCTCTGTGGCTTAGCAACATTGTTGGGAAGAATGAGAATAACAATAAAATATACTTCATAGATTACAGAAAACCATGTCTGATACATGAACCAAGTTTAATGAAGCCTCTTAGGTTCAGTTCTAGTTTCTTCTCTTGGACCGGTCATTTTGCTTCTCTTTCAGTCTCCTCATCTTTCTTTGAATCTTTTATACTTGGGATTGTTGGAAAATTTACAGAAATGTTCTGAAAATGGAAAAATGTCATTACGACCTAGCCATAGCACACACATGAATCCTCAGTGTGAACCAGGAGTCAACCACTTGTGACCACAAAAGGGAAAGAGGAAGAATACAAGTCTTTCCAGCTCTTCATTGCCCATGCATCTTGGAAATGCTGAAAAACCTTTATTTACTATCTTCAAGTCAGTTTATTAATGCTCTAATATTTTTTATTTCTGTCATAGTATGTATATTAGACAGGGCTCTGGGTACAGATGGGCAGGGTTTACATTACAGGTTTAAGGTGGTAGCTCACGCCGGTAATCCTAGCACTTTGGGAGGCCGAGGCAGGTGAATCACTTGAGGTCAGCAGTTCCAGACCAGCCTGGCCAACATGGTGAAACACCGTCTCTACTAATATCACAAAAATTAGCTAGGCGTAGTGGTGCACACCTGTAATCCCAGCTACTCAAGAGGCTGAGGCACAAGAATCACTTGAACCTGGGAGGCGGAGGTTGCAGTGAGCTGAGATCACACCACTGCACTCCATCCTGTGTGACAAAGTAAATAAATAATAGATATTCTCCTATGTGTCCTGGAGCAAGCAAATTGAACCCTGTTTTTTCCTGCAGCAGGCTTGCCAAGGTTAATTTTGTACATTGGTATTTTCAAAGAACCAGCTTTTGATCCTCTTTATCCTTTTTACTATGTTGTTTTCTATATCACAGATTTCATCTTTTGCATTGTCAATTCTCATGTACTCCCTTATGATTTACTTTGTATTTTTCCCTAGATTCTTAATGAAAATTATTTATTTTCAATGATAAAATAACAAAGGCATTTGAGGCTACACATTTTCCCATAATAATAGACTTATTTCCAATAGGTTTTGACAACAAGTAATCATCTTTTCACTGATTCCTAGATAGAATTTTATTTCTATTTTTATTTCTTCTTGGCTGTCAGGCTTAAATTAAACAACATTCCACGTTCATACTTTCCCAGTAGTTAAACTGTTTAAACTTCTATTTACTTTGCTTTTCTATTTTTTGGGCATATGAAAATATAGCCCTAGATTTCTAAATTTACTGAATTATAGTCGGAAAAGGGAAACTTAAAAAAAATCTGTATTTGGGGAAAAATCATTATTGTTTTCAGAGACAGGGTCTCACTCTGTCACCTGAGCTGGAGTGCAGTGGTGCAATTATAGCTCACTGTAGCCTCAAACTCCTGGGCTCATGTGATCCTTCTACCTCAACCTCCCAATTAACTAGGACTACAGGTGCATGTCACCACATCTGACTAACTTTTAAATTTTTTGGAGAGATGGGGATCTCACTGTGTTTCCTAGGCTGGTTTCAAACTCCTGGCCTCAAGTAATTCTCCCACCTTGGAGGTTATAGTTATGCTTCCAGAGTGCTGGGATTAAGGTGTGAGCCCTGCTCCCACCCTGGAGTAGTTTTAAAAGTTATTTTTTTATTGCAATCGAATACAGACTACATTTTAAAATTTGTTACTTAGATGTAAGAGAATAGTTAATATTCTCTCTTTGAAGTCCATTGCATATATAAAAAGCAAGCTTATTTAAATTACTCAAATTAAGTGTATCTTTTGGAAATATCTGTCAAGTTTTTCAATCATATTCTGAGACAGGTGAAACTGTTTTTTCTTGCACTTCTGAATTGTTCTCTTACATAATAAGACTCTGATTAGATGCTTTGGTTTTGAACTTTTCCTTCCCCAATTGACCAACTCTCTAAGTCTCAGTCTGTCTGTCTATAAAATAGAAATAATACTTGCATTGTGGAGTTGTAAAAATATACAATGAGAAAAATATTGTGAGGTACCCAGCATAGCAGCCATCACACAGTAGACAATAACCTATTTCACTTATCTACCTTCCAGTCTTCAAGCTAGCTGTCTCTTAGCCTCAAGAATGAAATCTTGGGAATGGGAAAAGGCTTCTCAATTTCTATTTAGGGGCCCCAGATCATTAGGATCCTTCTTTCCTATTAACTACCAGGCTATGGGTTTGAAAGAATCTCTGTTAGAAATATAATAGCGTCATTCTAGACAGAAGAATGGAAAACTAGTGTTCTAAACTGGATCAAAGGTTGTCTTGTGAAATAATGCAGTCATTGTTCTCTATAGCTTTGCTCTAATAGGTCAAGGATATACTAGTATATCAAGGGTAGCTATGGATCCTGGGATTTCCCCTTTACCACAAAGGAGATGATGTAGGTGTGAAATTCCAGGCATCTTGCCCGTCTTTTGTAATCCATTCTTCTTTTTTTTTTTTTTTAACTTTTTACTTTAGGTGCATACTATATCTGGCATTTCTCCCAATGTTATCCCTCCCCACCCTCCCTACCCCCCACTGTCTCTCCCCTACCCCCCTCAACTGCCCCCAGTGTGTGATGCTCCTCTCCCTAAGTCCATGTGTTCTCATTGTTCAACACCCACCTATGAGTGAGAACATGCAGTGTTTGGCTTTCTGTTCTTGTGTCAGTTTGCTGAGAATGATGGTTTCCAGATTTATTTAATTGTATTTTATTTTAGGTGCATACTATATCTGTCATTTCTCCCCATGTTATCCCTCCCCACCCTCCCCACCCCCTGCTGTCTCTCCCCTACCCCTCCAATGCCCCCAGTGTGTGATGTTCCTCTCCCTGAGTCCACGTGTTCTCATTGTTCAACACCCACCTATGTGTGAGATCTTATGGTGTTTGGCTTTGTGTTCTTGTATCAGTTTGCTGAGTATGATGTTTTACAGATTCATCCATGTCCCTACGAAGGACACGTATTCATCATTTTTTATGGCTGTGTAGTTTTCCATGGTGTATATGTACCACATTTTCTTCGTCCAGTCTATCATTGATGGGCATTTGGTTTGGTTCCTGGTCTTTGCTATTAAACTCAGGGCTGCAA